>JAODTR010058109.1:0-17255 GCA_025399935.1 Amblyopsis rosae
CATCCCAACCCTCCAATCACAAACAAACATCGGGAGTCCCATTCCCACCATCCCCAAAACACAAACCACCAGGGACCAGAGTCCATTATTGCAGTAGAAAAGTTGGGATATAATTTTCATTGGGAAAAGCCTTTGCTCTTCTAGAAAAACTTAGATGATGCTATATTGCATCACCTACGTTAACTGTAGCAAGCTACTGCTGCAAAGTAAACAAAACGCACTAGCTAGGCTAACTGACCAAACACATGGACATTACGTTTGGGACATAGCCTAACCAGGAGGACGTAGCCTAACCAGGATGGTGAAAATGTTCGATTAAATTCCCTACCTTTGTATTTTGTTATATTATATATTTATATTTATAATATATATTGTTATATATGTCTGGCAAGTTCCTAGAATATCCATTATTTCAGACGAGTTTTCTTAGAAACCACGCCATGCTGCGTTATGGTTGCGTTAATAAGGCGATTCATTTTCGAGTGGCCTTTTATTGTGGCCATCCTAAGGCACACCTGTGCAATACCCATGCTGTCTGATCTGCATCTTGATGTGCCACACCTGTGAGGTGGATGGATTACCTCAGCAAAGGAGAAGTGCTCACTAACACAGATTTAGACAGATTTGTGAACAATATTTGAGAGAAACAGGCCTTTTGTGTACACAGAGAAAGTATTAGATGTTTGAGTTCAGCTCATGATGAAGTGTTGCGTTTATAATTTTGCTCAGTGTAAGTCACTTCGGAACACAGTAAATTGCAGCACTAGCCAGACAACTAAAGAAAGCAGTACTTTTTTATTGTCAGCCTAAATGGAAACTGGTGGCGTCTATCTGGCCCCTCCCTACCTGTAACAACACAATAGTATGATGCAGAGCTTTACTATTGTGGTGACCAACTGAACCAAAGCATATTCCTATGGTTTGTGACAAGACTAGGTGGCATGCGTCGCCTCCTGACCTGCCTCTCAGCACTAATTTTCTGTGTGCTGGCGCAGGGCCAGCATGTTTTACCATGATATATAGCATGTTTGGCAGGCCCTCCCCAGCATTCCTCCTCAGCAGCCCGCACTCCTCTGGCTAATGAAATCACAGCATGCGCACACACTCCCCCCCCCCCCCCACACACACACACACACACACACACACATGCAGGATTGTTGTAACACATTTTCACACAGAAAATATGCTGTGTCAAGAGGCTAATGTTTTTACTTTAGTAGGCACTGGATGTAGTATAATGTTATATAATCTTTTAACACTGACGCCATGCTACGTACGCAAAGCATAGTCTATACGAACAGAAGCAAACCGTTTCTGAAAGGCTAATGATGTGTTTCATTGTATATTCTCTTTGATAATCCAAACAACGTACGTACATTCACATATGGAATCACACAAACACACCCAGACACAGCAAAGCTCACTGTGGTTTGTTTAGGTAATTACAGTTACAAGAAGCCACCCTGTACAGGCTGATATAGTCCCATATAATGTAACTTGTTAGGTTTAATCCTTCTTTCAGTCTCCCACCTTCTCAACTTTATTCTTTCAAACTTTGTCTAATCTTTTTTGTCTGTTTCACCCTTTTATTCTTTCAAAAAAATTATGTTTTGTTGTTTTAAATAGTCAGCGATGATAACACACAGTATTGTTCAATTTAACTCTCCCAGATCCATCAGTAAACATGAAAGAAGAGAGCAGCGCATTGGATTGATTTTTTGCTAAAGCACAGAAAATTATTCAACTTTTGTCATTACAGTACAGTACTAGGCTACAACCTAACTGAGGATATTTTCAATGCAGGAGTGTTTCTATACACACTCTCAAACCTAGAGGTTGGCAAAAGCTACTGCCAGTAATTACCAGTACACTGTTTATATCCAAATATGTTAAAAATAAGAAAATTAACTACTAGTGAAGTAACTGCTATTTACTTTATTAATGCAACAACACACAGTATAAGCTGTATACACTTTAATCACTCCTAATTACATATGTTGCCTTGTGCGGTTGCCAAGTTTCACTTGAATTTCAACAACAAATTAAGCTAAATATAATTTTATGATCAACTACCTTGACAAAAACTATTGAGACACAGACATTGTGTATCATATAATGTATATGTTTAGGCCAGTAGCTAAATGTATCAAAATAGAGATACTAGACTATTTCTCTTGTCAGCCACAACATTTTCCTTTCTGCTACTTAGCCATTATTTTGACATCAATACCTCTCTTGTTAACGCCTCTATTTCTGCAAAAGTGTTGTAGAATTGAATATAAATATAGACCTACTTAAAGTTTGGCGTTTGAGACATATTGCTCCACTCTCGCTGATAAGACACAGTAGCACACCAAGTGTGATAATTAGCCCACTGTCTATATTCAACTTGATAAACAACTTAAAAAGAACTCATCTGCACCGCACTAATAACACACAACATTCCCTTCACAACTCAACACAAGGAAAAATGTCTAGCTGCTAATTTTCAAGATCACAAACACAAAGGCTTTAATGCCCATCCTCGCCGCTGGTCTCTCTCGAGTACCCGAGCTGCGATAACTTCAAACAAAACAGCTGATAAATGGGGCTGCCACAATCGGTTAGCCACAGCGGATGCCCTCAGAAACATGATTTAAAAAAAGAAAGTTTTAACACCATCAGCATGCTTTCTAAGTAAGCCTGAATGCATTTAGGTGTGTGTGTGTGTGTGTGGAAAAGGGATTGCCTAAGTGCGACAAGACAGACTGAGTTGGGGGGGGGGGGGGGGGGGGTTGGCCATGATAATGTCTTAAAAAAACCTGATATGCTTGGCACTGGGAGGGATTAAAGATGGCACTGACTTACATCACCCCCATACAACACACACACACACACGTGCGCATCTTGTTTCTGTAATCCTAAAGCACATTAACAGGCATAATTGCACGGCTACAACAGATTAGCATAGCTGCACAACAACAGAGAGGGATGAAAATATCTGGAATGAGATGAAAACGGATAATAGGAGAGAGAGGGGAGGGGAGGGGTGAGATGTAGCAATTAGTGCGAATAACTGCGTGTTCCATCTCCTGCGGAGGAGAAGGAGGCGACGGAACGATGACACTTACAAGAGGAGACGGAACAGAGTCAGTCTGACGGGGGCTGGAGAATGAACGGGAGAATAACAAGAGGGACATGAAATAGTTAGGAGGTGAGCACCCTTAATTGGAGGAGAAGAAGAAGCACGAGGAGAGGAAGAGGCCTGGATGAAAGCAGCAGGAGAGGAGGAAGAGAAAGCTGAGAGGCGAGATGAGGAGCAGGAACACACACACACGTGCGGCAGCTTTAGTGCTTAACAAGGCATTCGATTCACACAGGGTGAAGCAAGTATTTAATTTAGACACTGAAATCTGATCAATAGAGCATAGAGTTGCTCCATTACACGCATGGCCGCTTCAGCAGAACAGCTAGACCCTCTCTCTCTCTCTCTCTCTCTCTCTCTGATTAATAACAACACATCGAGCATTGTCGGGTTATGACGCGTGGCGCTGCTTTACACCTGCACAAAGGTAAACCGCGTGATAATAGCAGTGTGATTTATTAGTTTATTTGTAAAGCCCTCAATCACAGTTGCTTGACATGATGATATCGCTGTTGAAACTAAACCACCAAGCCCTGCTTTTCATGTTTGCATGTTTCTGCATAGTCGGGTCAGATCACACCTAACAGCATCACTTACTGGAATTGTCTTTGCAACAACATTTAGTTGTGCTTTCTTAATCAATGTAATTAAATTCCAGTTTAAACAAATCCCATATTGCAACTGTCCATCTATGATTTTAATCCACTTTACTTATCAGTCTAGTAACTATTTAACTGAATTAAATAAATGCTCTATACATAATTCTTTAAATTAACTTGAATTTTAGGGATGTGAGAGTGTGAAAAGGTGTCCTCATCCCATTTCCTTTTAGAATAGTAAAAATGTTTTTCCCCAAACACTAATTAGATAGTCAAAATGAATTGTACAACAAAACCTGATAACTTATGACAAGGAAGGGCTTGAAGACAAACTGCATAAGGTTGGGGAAGAGGGTGGGATGCTCAATGCACAGGAGGTCTAAATGCTGAAAGATACAGTTTGTGATAAAGAAGGCAGAGACAGGTAATAACAGAATAGGAGAAGGACAAGACCAGGAAGAAGGGGCCAGTATTAAAGAAAACAAATTCTGTGAGTAATGCCAATAGGTCTACCTCACACACACACACACACACACACACACACAGCCTTTCTCCATCAGAACTTTGCCTATCTATCTAGACTATATGACTGGTGTGCTCTTTGAATAATGGAGCCAATATGAGGCAAGTCACTGAGAAGGTTTGCTTGTCTGATGGGGGTCACAAGGTCCCTGCCATAGGGATCAGCACCAGCCATGACTGAATCACAAGAGGGAAAGCATTTGCATTTTTACACCAAAGGCTGAAATGGAAACGACTAGTGTCTTTGCCCGTCTGGGCGATCATAACTCACATATAATAAATGCTTTTAATTTTTCATGTGGCAATTACCAAAGATTGAACATGGCTCTGGTTCATTTCCCAAGACTTTGGGATATGTAAATGAAAATGCCCTTTCACAGCATATAAATTATAAGCTTTTGTGGGAAAACCTTATAAAAAACATTCTTTCATAATAACTGAAATAGCTTATTTTCAAATTCTTAATGATTAAATGAAAATATAAGAACATGTAATAAATGTACTGTTGACAACGAGTAATGTAACTAACTAATCATCTGCAAAGTGTAAAAATGTATATGAGAAGATGACACAATATGTATGATAGTTTCCAGAAGGAAAGAAAATGTATTTTGTTATATAGTAAGCTATATAGTATTACATAGTAAGCCATAATATGGATAACAAGAAATTAACGCTACGCGTACACATGCTGCAATACAGCACACGAACGTGGGGGCAATATCAGCAGTTTATAAACAAAGAACAACAGAGAGAAGTTTTTTAATTACCTAACATCTAAATAAAGTATATGAACAATTCATTTTGCGACTCAGTCGCTTGTCTACGTGTACGTGTTGCACCAAAGCAAGTATATCGGGGCCTTTAGAGCTTTGCCTATTACCAGAATGATGATGTTACCAGCGATTACTAGCAGTCAGATATTGTTATTTGTTTATCAATTATTGAGTATCATTTACATCACACATTAGTCAATAAACAATAGGTAATGAACATTAAAAACAAAGTAGGCTACATTAGCTGCACTAACAACATTTCTGAACCCCAGAGACACACAAGTTGCCTTCTGTTCTTGCAGCACTGTGTGGCAAGTTAATAATACCTTCCAGAAAGTGCTGCATTTTCTCCACCCTCTACTAATTAGCAACAATTTAGTCTAGCTAAAAGAAAAAAAAGGTATGAATTTTCCTGTTTTCCTGTCCTTATATTAGCATTGCCTTCTATTGGTTTACTGTAACTTACTACTGTAGCACTTGGGATTGACAAACATTCCACATTTACTTCACTGCACCTATTGACAGCCGCCCGTCCTAACAGTAATTAAAAAGCCAAAGTAGAAAATACCACCGTGCCAAATGTGGTTTGATACAGCTCACATAGAACCATACCTTGACCATAACACCTGACTCTCCTTCCCCATCCTGAATGTTTGCTAATACAATGCTGATCATTTTGATTTGCGTTCATTTGTTCCAAGCACGTTAGTCAGACAACAATAGACCTACCTGTTCCAGCAGTTTTTTGTATCTCTGTGTTGCTTGTTGGATGAGGTCTCTCACAGTCCATCCTTGTTTACATGGCACCACCACACCTGTTCTCCCAAATGTCACAGTCACCTTCATTATGGCACCCTTCTCCTCATCCAAGACGCAGAACTTTATTACTGTTGTTATTCAGCAAGGCCGCAGATTAGTCTTGAAAAACAGATAAGGAAGTGATCAAAACAGAAAAAATACTATATACATTTTCCAAAATTATAAGAAAAACTACATAGCTGAAAAGAAACTCCTGCTCAAAATCTGGAGAGGTCATCTCGTTCATTAGCAAGCAATTGGAAGTGTTTCTTGTGGCAGTGTATACTTATTTTCACATATATTAGCCTAAGTATGTTTTTCTATAAACAAAATCAACTCTTCTGCTTTTGATAGCATCTTACTTACTGTACAGTATTAGATAATCTAGTTTAGGTACCGTAATCTAGTACACATTGGCCAATGTTCAGGATGAGGCGTCAATTCTGCTCTAAACCTATTTAGCCATAATCTACATTAGCAATCTAATGTATTAGCAGTTTTCATAAGAAACCAGCAATATATGTGCCCTTCTTCACCTATGTTTAACTTAAAGCCTACTGGCTAACTATAGTTAGCTACTGTTAACACTACATTATCACTTACAAGTACCGTATAGCAAGCAGTACAGGCTGAGGTACTGTGTACGTTTGCTTGTTGTGGTTGTGCAAGTCAGAAATCAGCCATCGATATATTCATGTTTAACAACAAGCCTATGATGTCGTCGCTAACTGTTAACTAGGCAATATTGAGAACGGTACAATAATGTTTTCTGTTAATAATGCATCTTTCTCAAACCTTGGTCGAGACGTAAGCTAGCTAATGTTAGCCACCTTAGCTGAACTTTGGAGGGAGGGATGCGGTCTCACGGGCATCATTCCTGGAGTGTTTTTATTCCGCAAATTCAAGAATTCCTTTTCGCATGGTCACCAGTGTTTGCGTTATCCGCCAAATCTTCGGCAAACGTGGTCGTGATGTGTTTGGGTAAAATAACTCCACTAACTCCGCTATAACACCAGTTACTACACTGTTGTAAAAGTTCTGAAATTCCTGCACTCTTGTTCACTCCTGACCAGTTCCTGACCGAGTCCAACTCCACCGCAGCCCTGTCATGTCCTTAAAGGGGAAGTGTTACAATCAGTTGTAGTGGGGGAAATTACATGACGGTGAAGAATGTTTTGCCTACATGTTTGCAATCAACATGTATTTGTATGTGATGTCCTAGATGTCATCCTGTGAAGTCCTGAGAAATTAAGGTCTGTTTACGGCTAGAGTCTGTGTGAAAGCCAAAGTTTATGAACAGTACATACTTATGCAGATCGCGTACCATGCTTCTCATTTTATTTTTTTGCCATTTTATCAAAATCCACTTCTTTCAGAACAATTCTTTGGGAATATACTGTAGCCTATAAATTAGGGTATTTTGCAATAATACCAATAAAAAATCTGAATCTTTGCATTTCAGATACTGTGGGCACTTAGCCTAGCCTGTATCCCAAAAATACATCAGAGACTGCGATACAGAGGTAGCTGAAAGGGTTGACAACGTGTCATGAAACCTTTGAGCAGACCCAGACCCATGTTTATTTATTCGTTTATTTATATTTGTTTACAACTTCAAAGACGATACACCATGTAAGGGGTGGCTTGGATTTGTAATTAGGTACTCAAATGTATGCATGTTTATGTCTGCTAATCCAACTGGGCTACAATTAGTTTCTAGGTCACTGAATTCTATTGCTACTAATGAACCCCTGGAGAAAATGCACATTCTCAAAACATGCAGCTTTTATTATCTTCCAGTCTTTGTTTGAAGTTAGAAATACAGTAGCCTACATTTATTTTTATATATTTTTTCATCCCATAGCTAAAATACGATATGTGGATAGAGTAAAACCCATTACACGGTACAGAACAAAACAACATTCATTTTTGATGATGGTGCATTATGGAAGTCAAACCATATGGAAAACTTTCAATTTGCAATATCTTTTATAACTGAGTGCATAAGAAAAGTGAAAACATATGGGTTAAACTTTTAGTTTGACCTTTATAGGCCTGTAACACACTGCTTTTCTTATTAGTACCCAATATGAGCAATCCTGTTATTAAGCCATTCAGAATGCTTCCCATTGACTGGAAATCAGTGTTGGATTTATGACATAATGTATTGTTGGATACGTCTACATTTTTTGCCGTGATAAGATGGATGAGGTAAACTCAGCTGTTCTTTGTAGCCATGTTCATCATGGTTAACAGTCTGGAATCATTATTAACCATGTATTGTGCTTCCAACTTCTAATAATGTATTTATGGTTTCTAAAGTCAAAAGTGTGCCATGAATTATTAAAGGTATAGTAAACTTTTTGACAAATTCACCAAATATATCCTCGCAGCCTGCTAGCTTAACATGATGTATGCGTGCCGGACACATATTCAGTTGTTTCTACACAGCCCTGGCTCCATAAGTAGGAACACAAACTAAGTGGTGCAGACCACACACAGCAACATCCTGACCTTCGCAATGTGTAGGTTGGAGCTTCTGAGGGAGCACCCTATGGCTATAAAGGGAGTGTTTTTGTTTTGAGTTGAGTTTGAATTTAGCAAGTATTTTCGAGAATTGCTTACAGACTGTAAGTAATTACAGTACTGCAGTGCAGTATTAAAGCCCCACGTGTCCATCCTGATATTGCAGGCTTCAGTTCGACTTCTCCACGAGAATCAGTCTGGAGAGCTTGGAAATCATTGTGTTTCAGGCCGGTAAATAGCGTGTGGCCAATCAGCATCGTAGTTAGCTACGGGCGTAGTTCAGGTGTGACGAAGGAGACTTGAAAACAACTCGAAAATGACAATATTGACAAAAGGCTTAGTTGGTTCACAGGTTCATCCAATCACCTGCCAGCCAAGTATTTTTTTTAAAGCACCTTCCCTTTAAAAAAAAAAAAAAACGTATAATAATAATTATCTTTATTTGTATCACACAAAGTGCTTTCCAGAGAGGGAATACATGTACAATCGTGCTTCCCATAAACAAATACAGAAATGCAGAAAAACAACAATTAATAAATATTGTTAAATCAGGTTAACATTTTTAAAAAAAAACTTTTTTTTTTTACAGATGCATAAGGCTTATCCTTTTTGTTGCTATGTCAGAATGTCAGCACCATGTATGGTTATATCTCCTTGTACCCTGTTGTGCAGTTACAAGCTAGCTAAAAGCTTATTTGAATAGATTCGTTTTTACCTTTTTTTTTTAGTGAGCCAGATTTACTGATAGCTATAGGTAGTAAATTCCATAGCTTCGGAGAATAGTTAATAAAGGCTGCATCGCAATTTTCTTATTGCTATTTTCTTATTGCTATTACTAGAAACTTTCAATAAACCACTGTCAGATGACCTTAGTGTTCTTAAAATAAATTATGTGTGCTACTGGTAGCCAGTGCAAAGGCCAATACTGGAGTAATATGTTATCTCCTTTTAGTTCTTGTTAAAAGCCTAGCTGCAGAGTTTTGAATGAGCTGTAGTCTCTCAATAGAAATTTTTCAATTTTTTTTGTGATGGGCGTCAATGAACGGCTACTCAGATATGTAACCTGACATGCCAGATATATGTTTCTGTTAGACACATCCATCCATGGGGAGCCGTCCATTGAAACTGCTTTAAAAGGGCAGGCGCTTAAAAAAAAATACTTGACAGGTGATTCGATGAACCTGTGAAACAGCAAAGAATTGTATTAAATCCACTCTTGCAGTAGAAATGTCTGGAGAAGAGTGAAAACATATTTTCCATTGAGAAAAGCCTTTGCTCTTCTAATACATTCTAATAAAACTGATTGCATCACCTACGTGTACTTAGGACCCACCGTTGTTTTTTTTCGAGTTGCCTTCATCACACCTAATCCATGCCTGTAGCTAACAGAACGACGCTAAATAGCCACACACTAGCTTTACTGGCCTGAAACACATTATCGAGGCAAAGTCAAACTGAAGCTCGCAAGATCAGGATGGGCTGGCAAGGCTATCCCAGTTGGATATCTCTAATAACAGACACAGGTATCTGGTGTGTCAGGCTATAGCTGATATTTTGACTTTACTAAATGTTTGGATATTTCAAAATAAACTGCCTCAGCATCCCAAACAATGACATACTGTAACTACTGACATACTGTAACTCTGATAAGGTTCACATTTAATGAGCCACCATGACAAGGAACAATGTCTTATATATACCAGTGCTTGAATTTTAGATATATCGTTTGTTTATCAGCTATAGTCATAAGGAGGGACTGTAAAAATCTCATTCATATAAACTGACTTGCCTACTTTTACTTTAAACAGCAGTAGCTAATGATCCTGTTGGAGGGATGAACAATATATAAATATATTGTTCATCCCTCCAACAGGATCAAGTCAAGTTTGACTGTGTTTTCCACCCTGCAGACTTTGAATCTTTGGAATAGACAATCTAATTGCTAACTACTATATATATTTTTCATTATATCTCCTTAGCCCCATCCAAAAATACTGCCAGCGACAACAATTTCACATTATCCAAGTATGAATCATTCTTGCAACATAATGACTGGCTAGACAAATTCTTATTCCTGGATTCATTTGTAATGATCTTCAAATAACTTATTTTTCCCCCTGCTCTTTGGCTAACCCTTTGTGCTCCTTTATATAAAGAACGGCTATTGTTACTAGAATCACCCATTTTATTAATTTCCTATCATCCAGCATCCATCAGAATCCAAAAATGGGGGAAATCTGGACCCTTTCTTTCAATATGTGATATATGTTAAATTGAGGGTTAGAAAGGAATTGTCCAATGTGAAGAAGATTAGTTGGTGCTATTAAAACTCTAGTTTGCGGTCACACATGACACATACACAATTAATAATTAACTACATTCAAACATGTTGAGTAAGCCTATAATCTACAATAAACGAAAAAAAACGATTTAATCTAAATTATTTTACAAAATTCAAACTGGAGGCAAGAGGGAGACAGACAGACACATCTGGACTCACAGAGTAGGTGGGCCTGCACACACACAAACACACAGGCTTCCCGTTTTATCCAGGCTATTAGTAGTTACTGTCCAATATAAAACCTTTCTGACATTATGCTAGATGAGTTATGCAGGTACTCTAAACCTCATTACCCTCAGGCCTTAAAATGTGAGAGGGACATCAAGTACAGTGTGAAACAACAGGGCAGTGCAATATGATAAACACAACATATTGAGATTGGCTTTTGTAATTGCATTTTGAAAAATACCTCTAAACATTGAGTATATTATATACAAATCTTGAAAATAGATATTTATTTTCTTGACATTGGATCTAAGGACTACTTTGGCAGCCATAATCATGTGTCAAAGTCCATGAAATCTATAAAGAGCAAATAATGCTTTTTTTATGTAGTTATTAGTTTTTTGTTTTTTTTTGGCAAGACTATAACAGTTGTTTTTCCCCTTTTATGTCTGACATTTTCATCAATAATCAGACAACAGATACCCAAATAGAACACTTTGCTCTGGTATTTAATAACATATTAGATGATTTTCAGCTTTTTATACTTTACCTCAAATGATGTCTGTCTTCTTGTTAGCATGTCTGTCCTTGTGTCTCTGTGTGTGTGTGTGTGTGTGTGTGTGTGTGTGCGCACGCGTGTGAATGTGTCTATGGCCATCGCACGGCCACAGATCTGGACAGAATCAATACGAGGGCTTGCCAGCAGGGAGATTTCGATCAACCCCAGTCACACCCTGCATACAGACTCACTCACACTGGCATAGCAGAAGCATATGCAGGCCTGTCGATAGTCCTGGCCACTGCAGAGACCTTAGATGTGACAATCTTTGGCAGATTCTAAAGACCATTAACCTTGTCCCTGGATTTGCAGAACTTCATATGTGGATGGATGGTGCATGGATAGATGGATTAAACCATTTACAGTGTTGGCTGTGGATGCCTGCCTGCAGTGTATGTCTGTGTGAATGCCCCATGTGGTTTCAGTTGTTTGGTTGGATTGTTTTATATTTTAAACTCAGAGAGCATAAGCCCCTCCCACAGCCGAGTGCCTTGATTTATTTTGTTCAACTCATTAGGCTCACATCTTCTCTCTTCCCCTACAGTCACATGCACCTTTGTGCACAGTTGAGTTTCATGTCATGTGGGCTGGATTTTTGTAGTGTTGCCCGGGTATTAATAACATATTTCAAATGAAGAAGTGTTTACATACGCAGAGAATAAAGATAGTTACCCTTTAAACATAATCCAGATTTTCACTCCATTATATATAAATAACTAAATTTCAAAAGCAGAAAAATGCCTTGAGAAGTTTTGTAGAGAAGAAGTATCTACAGTTGAAAGCTAGAGCAAAGCAAAAAAAAAAGACGATTTGGCACTGGGGTCGCTAGAAAATTAAACAATGTCTTTTATTTCACTTTTGCTTTATTTTAGATGAGGCAAAAGTCAGGCAGCCAGGGTTATACGGTCAAAATTCCCATGAATATTCCAAGGCCTTTCTCCATCTGCAAGCTTGCCACATGCAATTGGAGAAAGTTGTGTACTGCGTGCGTGTGTGTGTGTGTGCGTGCGTGTGTGTGTGTAGTGTAAGAGGGGCGGAGAGCGAAAGGATAGCCAAATACACAGAAAGAGTAAGACAAAAACAGTGCGAGACAGACCAGTTTACTGAGAACATCATATCTCAATGAAAGTGGTAGTTAGTGAATGTAAAAGTGTCAATTTGTCCTTATACTGTCACTACTGATGTTTAGTGCTTCTTCAACAGTATTTATTTGCCACTGTAATACTTAAACATGAATAATTCTTGCTTCATCTTGATCTGACAGAGACGTTTCCTTTCAGACTCATTAGACACAGAAATAGACGCGCTGTGAAAACACAACTTTCCATATCTTCTCGCCTACCTACAGTGGGCGTGATGATGGGGATGACAAAGCACGCGTGAAGCCCTCCGCGCCGCCCCCCCCCACATCCCCCATCCCCCATCCCAAACACACACACTCACACACACACACACACACACACACACACACACACACACACACAGACGCTGTACACCCTTGAACCTCTAATAAACGTTCGGATGACAAAACACACACACACATACAGGCCCACATGTGAAGGCTTCGCACAGGTCTTAACGCGCGCGCTCTCGCGCACACCTCCAGCTAATAGATCAATTAACAGACTGTCACATCAGAAACGACATGCTAGCTAAACTCACCTGTCTCTTAGGAGGGTGGAGTGCAGTAATTGATGCTACATTGAGAGAGAGAGCTACTTGAAAACTAATTATGTGTGTATAACAAGCAAAGAATCAACACGACAGTTCCAGAAACCTATTATGTGTTAGACTTGATGGGGGGGTGGGGGTCAGTAATTCCTACTGGTATGAATATAAGTAGAAACATACTTTACCTCTATTTATTGAGAGGTTCTCTCTGCCTCTCTCTCTAACAAATACAACCTTAATCCAAGGGAAAATGAGAATCACAAAGACAGCAACAGGCACATTTAACTGTGTGTTATACTGTACTTTGTTGGGTGAATTTAGTATTTGTGTGAAAATAAAGGTTGTAAAACTAACTGTACAACATAAAAGGGCAAATGCAGTTCACAAACAACATGCATCATTTCATTTAACCGCCTCATGGTCACTCTTTAATGCTGATGGCCTTTAAACTGGAATTATATTTATATATTATTTAAATGTGAAAAATGAATTGACTTTTAATTACGTGTCACTGACAAATTGTCTTCAGTAAAGCTTAAGGTTGTGGTTGTCACGGCTTAAG
This sequence comes from Amblyopsis rosae, assembly GCA_025399935.1. Taxonomy (NCBI): domain Eukaryota; kingdom Metazoa; phylum Chordata; class Actinopteri; order Percopsiformes; family Amblyopsidae; genus Amblyopsis; species Amblyopsis rosae. The sequence goes on from JAODTR010058109.1 coordinate 13,644, forward strand.
GGCCCTGCCATACTTCCTGGGGTTTCCCTTCACTCTTTTGCTTGTCTTGTCATTACACACACCTGGTGCCCATTCCCCTAATTAGCTTTAGTATATGTAGCCCTGTGTTTCTCCCTGTGTCTGTCGGTAATTGATCGCTGTTCTGGTGAGTGAATGCTGTTTGTTCTTTCAACGTGCATTAAATATTGTAAACCTACCCAACCTGCGCTTGGTTTCTGCCATCCTACCTACTTACCTGTGACAGTGGTTGAATGTGCTGCTGATAAATCATCAATAAATGTCATGTCTAATAGAAGGTTTGTCTAATATGACAAAACCACCATTATTAACATTGTACCTTATTAGAAATACTTAGTAGATATTATATTTATATTTTGGATTATTGAAATATACCTTGAATTAAATATTTAATTACTGTAAATATGAGAGAATATATGTTAAATTAGGTTAGAGACAGTGTTCTCGTTCCAATGCTTTTGGCCAATGAGGGTTTCATTCACAGTGAATGTCTGCGACAAGGCTATATAGAGTGTGAGCAAGCTACTGTACCTTGCCTGTAGAGCACTGGTGTTTTACCTACAGTAAGCAATCATTAATTTACCAATTTGACCCCAAACAATTACAGCCACAAGACACTTGTGCCTTATGTACCAACCTCTGACATACTTCTTTCATGTGAATGGTGCTCATAATGTACAGTAGACACTACACGATAAAAGCAACCATTTGCAAACCATTTGCAAACTCAATGAACAGGGAAATACATTGGAGCAGTGTATAACCTCAATCCACGATAAAACACTGTAGCACCAAAATGGTCGTGTATTTACATGAAAACGACATCACTGTTTTTGCCATTTTTATGAAATGGCGAAGGCTGAATTGGGCAGCTTAGGACTGGGCTGTGGGAAGAGTGGCATAGGAGAGCAGAAGACCAGCAAGACCATGCCCTCTATCTCCCTTCCTGTTCTTTCACTGAAAATATGAGATTTTCAAGGCATGAAGCAATTTAATCTCTCTCTCTCTCGCATGCTGCTAGGAGAGGCCCTGTAAATGAGTGTCTGTGAAATGAAGAGGCAGATTGTCCAGAGCTTGGTCAGTCTCCCCACTTATTTTCCCTTTCTCCGTTGCCCTCCTCCCCAATAGAAAATGTAAGATATTATCAATGCATGAAGCAATTTAATCTTCCGCTCTTATGAAAATGCCTGTAAATGAGTGTCTGTGAAATTAAGAGGGAGATCGTTCCGGTCAATGGATCTCGCTCTCTCTCTTTCTCTCTCTCTCTCTCATTCTCTCTTCCTCTCCCTGTCTTCCTGTGATCAGTCTGATTTCTTCTGGGGTCATATGGGTTCCAACCCGTTCGTCTCCGAATGCAGTCAATTTCATCTGGGAGCAGCAATGCGCTTGCCAAACATTCCCTATTACCGTATGCAAATTCATTAATTGCAAACCCATAACAGTTTTCAAATATATAGCTTGACCTCTGAGCGGTCATACATACATACACACACACACGCACACACACAAAATCAGTTTAAATCCAATTCAAACACACCTGCAGCACTAATGCTCATAAACAAAATATACAATAAAATAAATGTATGAATGAATTTACAAACACTTAATGTCGGGCTAAGTCCTCAGTGGGAGAGAGAGATAAAATAAAGAGAATGAAATGTGAGGGAAGGCAAGAGGCGGATTTGAGCTTAGAAGGGTTTAAGAAAACAGGGCGATAAAAAGAAGAGGTGATGGCAGTCAGAATGACTGCAGGAATAAAATCAGGCCTTTCCCCAGAGCAAATAGGAAACAGGAAAAACATCCTTTTGTTATGTTAAACAACCCGCATGGATGGAAATGTCTTGGGCTGCTTTATTCATCCTAACATTGTCGTTACGAATAATAGTTGAGATTGACATAGAGCCTTTGGATTAATTCCAGAGCAGATCAAAGACTTCAACAAACAATACAATGTGAAAATGGCTCTAAAATGGAAGATAATATGTACAAAAAACACTTCAGAACTATGTTGCTAAGTGCATAAACTCTTAAGATGCCTTAATAATGACAACAATTCTAAATAAGTGCTCATTGTGAGAGTCCAAAATGCTATTTTTTTATGCAAAGACATTTACAACATCACAACATGGTTTTCTTGACTTAACTTTCTCGAACATGAAAGGAGTTTGTTTAACAGAGTTTGTGTCTTTTAAAGACAAACTGTCCAGATTTAGCATTACAGTTTGAGAGGGTGTGTGTTTTGGATAATTTTATTGTAAGCATTCATGCCTATAATTTTCATGGCCATAAGAGTCAAGGGTTTAGCCACTGGCAGTGTTCGAATTATGTAGAGGCCCGAGATGGCGTGGCCCCCTTAGTTCTGGCCAGGGCATCCCTAGTTAAATTTGAAATCACAGGTTGGGGAGGGGGGTGGCATTCATTTATTTACTTTCATGGTCATGTTGTGACAGCAAAGACTGCACTTTTCAGGTCTGATTTTGTAGACCGCATCACAGAATTTAGCCCATCACCATTAATTGAATACGATACACAACCTAAATTAACATAAGATATGCAGTGCGCTTTGCTTAAATTTGAATCTTGTAGCCTGGGGGGCTTCTGCTCAAGCCCCATTGGCATGTAGACTGTTTATTAGGTTTATTTGTTTCCCATTATTCAGCTTACCTGTGATGATTATAATGTTCTGTTAAAAAAAATCTGTATAACTCTGTGAGATTGTTCTGGTTGCTGTGATTTTCACATTCATTGTTCTGCTCCTTAAACAAACAGTTACACAGTTTTTAACAAGCTTTTTAACACACAGTGTATTGCGTATCAACCAAGTCTAGCAGCGGAATGTAAATATGTGAATTACTGTGTTAAACGTGTGATAGGACTAAGCCTAAACCTAGTGTGTTGCCAATCATTGTCAAAAGTGCCTATGTGATACAATATAGCATCAGTTTTAAATAAATAAATAAATAAATAAATATGTTTTCACTCTTCTCCCGACTTTTCTGCTGCAAGAGTGGATAGCAACAGACTGCTGGTTCACAGTGCCTGCCCTCCGTTTCAATGGACGGCTCACCAGATGGATGTGTCTTAAATGTTGCTTAAGAGACACAGATATCTGGTCTTGTCAGGTTAGGCTTTCCTAACCTGGGTTAGGAAAACGCACACACATAATCTATTCATGTTACAGGTACACAAAATGGAAATCCTGCAACCTTTGCAAGGACACATGTACACAGTTTCTCTACAGCTCAGCAAAACTGTAATATGTATCAACCCATGCCTGCAAACCACACGCCTCCCTCCACACACACACACACACACAGAGAAATATAAAGCAAACAGTACATACAGTTACTGATATTGGGGCAGTCCCATGATCTTTGACATTTGGCATCCAAAATATAATACAAAAAAAGAGCAAAATCACCAATATATCATCAACAATCAAAACAGAACTTTAGTAAATCATATTCCAGGATACCAGGGTGTGTTGATAGTGCCCTCTACAGTAAAGTGTGACTCATATTGTTTATAATGTAGCAAATCTAGCAATCCATATGGTCACACAGTGCAATCAGATTTCATACTGTATATAGATTA
>JAODTR010058120.1:0-17254 GCA_025399935.1 Amblyopsis rosae
ACCCTGTAGGCCACAACTACAATTAAAGTCGCTATGAAAGTGTGCCATGCTAATGTAAGATAACGTATTTCTGCTTCGGAGAATGTAGTTCATACCACTAGACCACTAGCAGGGTAGGGGGCGTTCAAGAAACCTGAGGGTTGCTTACATTAGGCTGTAGGCTAAAGCAGGACTCCTAAAACACGTTGTTTGTAAAGACTCAGTCAGGCAATTCTTTCCCCTAAGCAACACAACATTTTATTAATTAAAATTAATATTATTACAGAGAGTAAAGTACCGAAAAAGGTACAGTTTAGGTACCGGTACCGAATTTGAGGTACCGGACCCAACCCTAGTGTACCCAACCCCAGTGTGCGCGCATGCACGTGTTTTTGTGTGCGTGTGTACACACATACACATCAAAGCGTTGTCTTTGTTTTAGGAGTCTTAAAAGAGCGAGGATTTGTTGTTTTGCCTCAGTGGTCGAGGATGCGAAGGTTCCCTGATACTATCTTGTTTTCCAGCAGACTGGGTCCTAGAGAGACTCCAAATGTTTGTAGTAAAATGCAGGTGCGCATGTGTGCGCGTGTGTGTGTGGAGAATTATAACCACGCGGCCCTGTTTTGTTATTCTCCATTCGATCAGCTGGTGCTCATTTGAAGGGCGAGGTGCTGGGAAGAGAGAGCGAGTTCAGGGGCAGAGCTGTTTAGTGAGGAACGGCTAGGGATCCATGCAAATTAGCGCGCCAGCAGAACATCTGATCAGTGGACACCCAGAGGGGCTGTCAGATCTTATCGCAGGTGAGGAGGCACCATCCCAGGTGTGAGAAGAGACGCGCGAGGAGGAGGACAAACGGCAATCATACGGGACGGGAAGGGCGTGGGGAGGGGGGGGGTGCAGCTGTGATGCTGTGTGTCCTGACAGATAACGAACAGCTCTGCCGCTGTTACGGTGGAGTCAAATGCAGACACAAAGCAGACGCTGCCTCAGCTACAACCCAGCTACATCCCAGCAGATGCTGGGGTCACTGCAAGAGGCAGGAAGACAATCCTTTGCATTTCTCACCGTCATTTATCTCCCCGTGTCCAGTAACACATCACACTCTAAAAACAGGGTAACTAGTTGTGATTAACCAGGCCCCATCACTTGATGTTGATATTTGTTCATTGCCCTGCCAGCAAATAAACTACTCACAAATTGTAGTTGTAGCCCAGGGAATGTGCAGAGGTCGATTGCAAAGCTTTCTTCTAAAGAATCCTAAATCCACTGGATTAGCCCCATAACATTGATGGGCTGTTGGTAGCAGAAAGATGTACTTTTGGGGCACATGTTTGACTTTCTGTAACTGATTGCTAGGGCTGTCTAACAGGACAAGCCCCAGGGTATACACTAGGGCTGCTCGATCAATGGTCGATGGTCAGTATTTAAATAACGATTATTTACCGGTAATATTATAACTCATTGACTTGAATGACGTATTAACTTTTATCGGGGAAAAACTGAAAAGAATGTAAAAATAGAAAACGCCTTCAACTGTGAAATGTCCCTACTTTTCACGTTGATCTTTTATTTTCACCCTGCGAGGGGCAAAGTGCGCCTGTCATTCTGCAAAACGTAATGTGCAAAATAATCATTTTTTTCTCAATTCTATTTAAGCAATTGTAATTGTTAGGAGCTGAAATTGAAATCACGATTAAATTAAGATGAATTGCACAGCCGTAATAGACCCACCAGTTATTTAACTAATCATGAGGCAACATATAGGCTACACATCAACACACACTTAAACCTCAAGATAGCAAGTCTTGAGCCACACACATTCTACATTCTAGGCTAACTCATTAATTAATCGATCGTGTCTGACCGTAACTGCCGTATCTGCCTCTACATTCATCGACAAGCTCTAAGAGCACACTGACTATGCCTAAAGGCAACAGCACCAAAGAAGAGGCTAAAACATTAATACTATTTCTAGATTCTGGGATGGAGAGGTACAGGCAGCCCAGTTGACTGTTGACAGACAGTGGTCATCACAAAAATAATTTCACCCAGTGGATAACTTCAAAGTCAAAGTTATGCTACTCTTCATCGACCTCAGTATAGCAACACAGCAGAAAGTTATGCATTTTAAATCCCCCACACCTGCAAAGGCTGCTAGGCTGGTCTAAGACCACTACCGTTGGGCTGATACAGGCTGTTCCACAATCCAGCCAGTAAATGAAACTCACTCAGGCATTTCACGGTTTAATCAGTCAGGCTCTTGCTCAACTTAAAATTACACTTTCAATTTTGTTTTAAAAACCATCATATCCCATGTATTTTACATCAGTTTTCCCCAAAATAAGAAAATCACATAAAACTGTGAAAAAAGAAGTAGCCATTTTTAGTTTTGATCTCTATTTGTAAAATGAGCTAGGCAAGCCATTTCTAAAAAGCAATAAATAAATATTGCTTCTTTCTGGCAACTGTCTCTCCAATATGCCCTAGTGGTGCTGTGCTCTAATGCATGAGTGCACCAGTGTAATCTGTGCATATGTGCACCATCACATGGTAGATAGATGCCTCTAATGCAGATGTCGCTAGTTGTAATATTTAGCCTAATGCACGCGACACCGCAGGGCATCGGGGCCGAAACAGTCTCAGTTTCATGCACAGCTGCTGACGCGCGCATCACACTCGCAGACAGCTCGCCACGCGCAACACATACGCACGTACTTCACCAGCAGTCACACGAAGCACCAGAGTGGAACATACACGGCTCACACTGGATAAGACATTCAGTAGCCCAGCTCAAATGCAGAACTTCACATGCTTCAGAATCACCTGGCCAATGACCATGTTTACCTTTAGGTTCACTGGCAAAAACAACACTTCATCCAGATACTGATTAATATGTGAATAGGTGCTTTTAACAATGTTTCATTTATATTTTTTCATTATAATAATAATAATAATAAAAATAGTAGTACATGTTTAATATAATGTTCTTGGTTGTATGATCTTTTGTGATGTTCTGCACACACACAATGCATGTGTGAGCTATGAATCAAAAGAGACCTGCTGCTGCAGTAGGCTAATGTATGAGGTCGAAGATTCAAAGGAGACCTGCTGCAGTAGGCTAATGTACAATACTTAGTTAAGAAATGCATCAATGCATTTCTTTGTATTGACTGAATGATAACCCTGGCGTTCTCCACTCACCCAGACACACTCAGTGAAGTGTTTTGTGATGCACTGGAAAGGGGAAAGGCCAACAAATGTATTGGCCAAACAGGCTCCTCCGGTGGAGCCACTTCCAATCCCACTACCCTCCCAAACCCTCCAACCCCCCCCCCCCCCACCCCCCCACCCCCCACCCCACCCCCGGCAGCACTGTCAGACCTCCGTCCAGGAAGAGAAATGCCATCTGGTGTTTGTTTGGGACAGTTCTCAGGCACTACGTGCATTTATGTGTATGTTGGCTTGTGCCTGTGTGTGTGTTTGTGTTTCAAAAAACCAGTGTGGAGCATGCATTGTGTGCCAGCCAGCTCACACACACACGCGTGCGCACACACACACACACACACACACAGGTTTTTCCACTGTGCCACACTGATAGGTGTAGTGCCTTGTTAGCACTGTAATTACATGGAATCCACTCTACATATGTTAAGACTTTAACAGTAGGCTCTGTCTGATAGATAATCTCAGACTAAAGAACAAATATCACGTTAGCCCATTTAACTTAATCATACAAAAGGGAAATGGGGGGGGTAGAACCCATTCAGGACCACAGTTGAAGGCATCTGTGTTTTTGTAGGCCAGTGACTTAAATGTGAGTGTGACCCTCTTACTTACTCATGTTGAATAGCCTATAGGTGGCACAAACCTCACACGCATTGTACACTCGTGTTAATCGTCATGATGCATTCATGTCTCGCAGATTCAGACACGCTGATGATTCAGGTGTGATGCAGTCACTCCAGATGTTGTTTTATTAGTCAAATAACGCTGACTGCGAATTAACTAGAAGAGAAGGCAGACTAGAGAGTATATGAATGTATAGCACCAGTCACTTACCAAGCAGCGCGCAAGCAATAACGAACGCTCGGGTTCCCATTGTGTATTGCCGTCACTTCCAATAATCCGATAGATGGGGGGCAAGGTTGTGGTTTCAGTCTATCTCCTAGTCCAGGTAGGCGTTACGTGTTAGGCAAAGTATCTACTTGGGTTGCCAGGTTGTGTTGAAAACCAATTCCCCCTCCGCTGTAGATAAAACAAGCTAGTAGGCTACGCGGGATGTCCTCCTCACCTCTCCTCAGTAGGCTGACACGACGCTGGGAAAAAAACTGCTGTTAAAATCCTCACCTATCTGTTCTCTCTGACAATGACGTCTTGCGTTTATGGACGCCTATGCGACCCAACCCATCCCCTCTTGTCTACGCATCAGAGAGGCTGCAGATGCGATTCGTATGAGAAAGACAAGACCAGCTCATAGGCAGAGCCAGAGACAAAGTCTGGCGAAGCGTCGGCTATGGATGAATTCGGTGTTGTCGCCTTGTCGGAATATGAATAGCCTACAGAATAGCGCGAAATAAACAAACTAAGCTATCCTATGTAGAAGACGTAGTCTACAAAAGTATAGATCTATAAAACGAATTCAAACAAGTAGAGCTTCTCCTCAGACGTCCTTCTGCCCACACTACTAGAGGAACGCAGAGCGCAGTTAAAGCTGGCTCGATCTTCCTCCACGACTGGTCCCGTAGCCTATAATCTATCTCCCACTATCCCTCTGCAAGAAAAGGATGATGGGCGGTCGCTAAAATGGGAGCAGATAAGGATTTGCGTTTGAAATGATCATCATAAATAACCGGTTTTCATTTACGGTAATTTAACCTTTCAAGACAAATGCAGCCTATCCTACTTAATAATGTAGTTTTCTGTAATAAAACAAATGAGGCACAAATCACGTTAGAATCAAAATATTTTTTTTCTCCTTAATTTATTTAAAAAAAAAAATTTTATATTTTTTTATTTTTGTCTACCTCGATACAAATCCATGTTTTGTCAATAACAAAAGAGTTCGATGTCTGCACGTTTTCGTTTTCCAAATATTTCCTGGTGTTCTATCCCACTTCGAAAAAAAACACTTACCGAAGCACTTTGTTTGCCCGGCAGTTAGAACAAGGTTTGAACAGCGTGCTTGCTGTCTCCTCCCCTCGGCAAGACCCGCCCCATCTGATATACCCACAAAGACTTCAGGCCTTTGCTAGGGAGTGGCTACATTTGCATTTCAGATTAAGGGCGTGCAATTGTGTGGGCCGTAGCGCTGTAATATCAACGCAGACAACAAGACGTTTCTTCTCTGTGGCATTTGGCATAATTAAGGTCCGCTCTGTTTAACATTTGTTGGAAATGTCACAACTGGATATTAAAAGTTTTGACAATAATTTGTCCATAATATTCGCTCTTTATAAGCCAAGTGAAAATGCAGTTATTTGATTTTATTATCATCATAATCATAATAATCATAATGTATTAGTAAGAGTCCGTAAATCATTAATATTTTTATATTCATTTACCCTATGGCTGGCCTACTCTTAAAATTTGGAAAATGACAGTTTTAAAATAATAGTAGAATAGGCCATGAGTGTGTATGTATAGGTTAAGTATAACTAGGCTATGTTGGCTGTAATAGGCCTACATTTGACTTATTATTAATATTTGGAATGCTCATGTTATTTGTGATATTGACATCATTATTATTTGTGGACAAAAATAATATAGGTATATCGTGTACGCCTAATATGGAAACAAGGCCGTCACTTGACAACTGTTAAAGCTAAAGAACAATAATAGGAACCGTTACTACGTGTTATGCTAATGCTATAATGCTAAGCATAATTATGCTAAAACCTAAAATAGATATTTGAATAAATAATATAATCAATAAATGTACAATTCATCAACTGGAAAATATGTAAATTAAGCTATGTACTATTTCCTCTAAATAGTAACACTTCAAGCACCCATATACATAACTTCAGGCATGAAGCACTAGGTTTTCACAGTATGTGTGAACAAAAATGACCGTATGGTCCATAAAACATTGAAATTAATATCCTGCAAGCCCCCCCCCCCCACCTCTCTCTCTATCTCTCTCTCTCGAATATATGTCACAGCATTAACAGAACAGAGAGACAGACTTCAGTGTATTTATAGAGATGAAAACAAAGGCTTTAGAGGACATTACAGCCAACATGGGATTAGATACTGATATGTATGTGGGCAATTGATTTAACTCCCACAAACATCTGTGTACCGTGATAACAACATACTACTGAATTAACATGTGACGGCACAGACCCAGTTAGGTAGGCCATGTGCAATACGCCTGCACTACATACTGTACGTTGTACCTAAATTTAGCTGGCCTCTACATAGAGTCATAGTCGCGTGATAGCACGATGGCACCATTGATTTGCCCTGGAATACAGCAATCCTCTTACAACCCTAACACATTATTAGAAACTAAAGTTGACTAATAAACTGACACAAAGCATGTTAGAGATGTTAACCTTTGACCCTACTCCCTCCATCCCTTTCTCTCTTTCTCTCTCTCTTTCCCTCTCTCTTTCTCACTTGCTCCAGTTTGGCAGGAAGCTATGTGGTGGAATCATGATTGGTCTCCATGGAAACAGAGAAGTCAAGTCACGTTTACTTGCCAACGGGATTCAGTAATATCACCTGGATCCCATATCGATAGGATATAGCCTCTTTAAGGTAGTGCTCCTTTGTTGGGCATCAGGAGACATATCTATGTACACCCGCACCCCCTTGCCTTGTTGCCTTAATATAGCATAATGCTGAATCAGCGTTTGTGAAGCTGATGTGGAAAGGGTTAAATATGGCTGTGGAGGGAAACCCAATACACAGAACCTCCTTGGAGGATCAGATTTGTTCTCTTCATTTTTATCCCGTTAAAATCTTTTCATAGCACATCCCAGACGCATATGAATGATTCATTGGATTTCCTTTGGTGTGTTTCTCTTGAGTCTCCTAAAAGTTTGTCAGGATTACACAGATGAATGTGCAAAAGCACAGCGCTTAAAACCCATCACAGATGCACTTCTTCAGTTTCTAAGGGCTCACGTTCATAAGAGTAATATTATGGAACCATTACCCATATTATTAAAATGCATTGTTTTACAACAAAGGCATTGTGTTTCAGATAAGTATACAGTTCAATATACTATAGCATTCAGTTGTCATTAGAATTTATATTGATATTACACATTGAAACCACATTGAACCCAAGTGAAGGACATAGGCTCCCCATGAGGATAGACTACTGGTCGTTTAGTGTTGGAACAAATACTGGCACACAGAAATCAATACGTTCTGCCTCACCAATATTTATAGAGTTTCGCCTGAAAATAATTCAACAAATACAAATGAAATGGTCTGTTGAAAGTCAAAAGAATATGACAAAACAAACATGAAAACACAGCTTTCAAAAACAGTTCAGAACACAATTCTGTTGGCAATGGAAGGTTGGGATGTATGTAGTATTACTGTATGTACACTACCTATATTATGATTTATATTAATAGCTTTTTAAATGTTTTAAGAATTAAGGTTTTGTAGATGTTCAGACCTTTAATTGCATATTTGCTGTAGTTTTTACTGTAATCCATATAGCCATATTCTTCTGAAGTCTTCAGCTTCTGCAAATTATGAGTATAGAATAATATCATGTAAAATAAGTATAACATAGTATAGTATGTTGTAATTGTACTTTAGAGTCACTTTGGATAAAGGTTCTGCTAAAAATGACCTAATACCCTTGTAAGTCCTGTTCTCCCAGCAATATACTGTATTCCCACACCACCCTCATAATTAGATGTAGTTGTTTTGCTGATTTTGTCTGTTGCATAAACCTGTCTAATAGTTATCATCTGTGTGTAAACACATTTCTTAGCCATTGTCCTGAGTGCAAAACTATGTGTACACTATCATCTTTCCAGATAGAGCAAGACCAAAAAAGGTCAACATCAAGCTAGCTACAGAACACTGTCATAATCAGAATCGCTTTTATTCGCACATACTGTACAGTACAAAGCATTTGACTTAACTCAGACAGACAGGCACAAAGCAACAAAACCATACTGTAACATAGGCCAGGGGTTCTCAAACTTTCCAGCTCGCGATATTGTGAGCTATGCTATAGTGATAGTATTTTAATACATCAAATTAATGTATAAACTGTACTACTACTAACAATTATGGCTAAAGTATGCCATTTTAATCATTTTAAATTGTTATTTTATTTCTGAAAATCATCTTGTGACCCCCTCATCCGTGTCTCGCTGGCGCTGCTGCCGCCGCGACCCGACTCTGGGTAAGCGGGAGAAGATGGATGGATGCATTTGTTGTGTACAGCAATTTGGTTGGTTTTAAATGTGCTTTATAAGTGAACTGACTTGACTTGACACCGTTGTCTGCTTTTGTCTCTGGTAGTGGCAGCAGGAGCCTGGCCAGTGATGCGTGGAGGGGAGTTGGGGGCCATGCGATGGCTGTGTAGAGCAGGACCATCACGTTCCGCTGCTACAAGTTGAATTTCACTGACTGCCACACGGGAGATACACTGTACATCCTCCACTGGGCCTTTGCTGGAAGCTGATGTTCTAATCTTACTGCTCTCTCAATGAAAAACCAGTGCTAAGTCTCACAAGTTAATGCTTGTGAGACTTAGCACTTAATAATAATATTTCCACACACACATTATAATTATTTCCATGTGCCTTGAGTGACTGCCCTGTGTATATGCTCAAGATGAAAAGGGTGCTAGGCGCCTGCGGAGCGTATATCGAGTCATACCGTATAAACAGCTCTCAGTGCGATAAATAGAGTTTATGACGATCAATAGGCTGACAGACAGCAGGCGGAGAACATCTTTTCTGCTGGAAACAAGCAGGCTCAGGAGAGCCATTCCTGTATCTGGGAGCTTACGTTAATGTCAGTAGAGTCTCAGCACAGTGGGGCTAACACAGTTCCATTACTCACGCCACATCACGCCAGCTCTGAAGATTACACGCTGCATTGCTGCAGATAACCTGTGATTATACAGACGAGGCTGGAGCAGTCAGGGATGTCATTTTTGCCTTCATGTCAGCTGTCCTACAAGTTGTTGTATGTTTTTCTATTTTTTTGTTGTTGTTGTTGTTGTTTTGTTTTGTTTTGTTTTCTCATGCAAGTGTTTAATTTGTTTGCGGTGCAAACTCACATACACGCAAACCTGAACAACTTGACAGTGCATAAAGACTACTACAAGACTACACTGTTAGGCCAGTCACTTGTGAAAGTGATTACACTATAATGAATCAATAATTAATTAGAAAGGCTCTCAATGTGGTGACACATTAATATGAGATGACTATCAGACAACCACTTCTTTAGGAGACGTATTCTCTGCTATTTCGCCTTCATGCCCGTGTGATGTTCGACGCATGTGTTTACACTTACGATTTTCTCTCTCTTTTCAGCTTTTAAGGTCCCTGATTGCCGTGATTGCAGGGTTCACTGTAATTGTGTAGGAGGGCATGTGTGTTTGTGTGCATGTGTGCAGCTCTTGTGAGCGTGCACGTACGTACACGGCCAATATGCATGCATTATAGATCGTCAGGAAATTGGCATGTTTATGCTGTTTCGACTGAACTGTCCTATTTGTGTGTTGCATGTTGTGTAGCACTCTCTTTCATTTCACAGCGATCTGTCTTGCATCACAATGTGAAGCGCTACATCGTCCGGATGTATGGGATTTGCTGTATTTGTATTCCAGTACCATATTGCACGTGATCATTTTAATAAAAACAAAACAAATTCCATAATATCTTTTTTCACTAAATAGTTGAAATCAAGAGATATGTTGCTAAACGTAATTCGATACACCCTATAATTTTCACCCTATAATAACGTTTACCTGGCAGGCGCTCGTAAGGAGCTAGCGCAATGTTACACAAGGGCATACAATGAAAGGAACAAAATGCTTTAATACCCGTGTTGCAGCAGAGCCTTTGTAAGTATACAGTATTTCAAGCTGGCTCTGGATATCATCGCAGGCAGGTGTTCACACACACATACGCACGCACGTACGCACACACACACAAACGCGCGCGCGTGCGTACACACGCACACACACACACACACACACCCACACATACACAAACACACACGTGCACACAAATACACACACATACACACAAGCAGTCGTACCAGCGCGCTACAATGAATAATAGAGCAAGGCTCACATAATTATGACAGTTTCAGCCCTGACAGATATAAATTGTTCTCTATTGACACCATGACACGAAAAAGGACAGGTGTGCATTTGTTCTTTCCGTGGCATGCACAATAACCCATTAGAACCTATCCTGGTAAGGTCACAGTAATTGCATGGAATACATCTTTCTCCATCTCCCTATCTCTCTTTGTGCATGTGTGTTTGTGGGTGTTTTTATTTTTTTCTTAGCCACAGCTTGATTATGTGGGTGTACCCAAACACAGCTGTAGGTCTAAGTCCATGCATTATTCATTGGAGGTGTCCTGGTCAAAGTGACACACACGCGCGCACACACACACTACACACCCTCTCATAATCACAAAGGTATGAAGGTGGTTTACAACAACCCCCTGTACGCCTGCAGCTGGTAGAACAAAACTGTGCTGTGTGCTCCTTAGCACAGAGACAACAGACGAACCTACAGTAATTACGGACCTAATTACACACCTTGTTGTTTCATCATCATCATCATCATTACTGCCTACAGGTAGATATCCACAGCGAGCGGTCCCACTCACTAAAGGTGTGGCTCAGTGTGCGTATGTATACGTCAAGATACCGCAACACTCCCTTTCATATGTCAACACTGCGACTAACAGTGAGCTGGAAGCGTGTTGCCAGTGCTTGGCTCACAGTGGTGATGGACACAGCAGTCAAGTCAGACATTCCACATGAAAGACAGATGTGGTTTATGTCAGCCTCTGTAGCCCTTCAAAGGGTAAAGTGATTCAATTTCCTTTGTTAATTGTGGAGCCCATCAAAATCTTTGACTAAATAGGTACGCACGGTTTGGCAACAGACGCCAAGTGCAATGTCTATTACAGACATTGCACTTGGCGTCTGTTGCCAAACCAATGGTAGTTTACATGATGATAGATTACATTTGAGGTTTCTGGCAATGGGCTGACATATTGGGTTGTGTGTGCATGAGCAACCGAGGGCACGTTCTCTAGGTAACCAGTCTTGCCCGTGGTCATGCTGAAATACACACGGTGACACACTGCAGGATTTCTTCAGCAAGTGAATCAGATGAGGGCTCGTCACAGAGGGATAATGCAACATGTACAGTATGTTTCAACATGGGGACACTTATGCTTCAACTCTGTGGTATCACAGGTGCACAGTAGGTGCAAGAACATGCCTGTGTTCCTGCCTGTCTGTCTGCCTGCCTGCCTGTCTGCCTGTCTATATACCTGTCTGTCTGCCTGCCTGCCTGTCTGCCATTCTATATATCTGTCTGCCTGCCTGCCTGTCTGCCTGTCTATATATCTGTCTGCCTGCCTGCCTGTCTGTCTGCCATTCTATATATCTGTCTGCCTGCCTGCCTGTCTGCCTGTCTATATACCTGTCTGTCTGCCTGCCTGCCTGTCTGCCATTCTATATATCTGTCTGTCTGTCTGCCTGCCTGCCTGTCTATCTATCTATCTATCTATCTATCTATCTATCTATCTATCTATCTATCTAAACTCTGATGTAAAACTGAAATAGATTTGAGTGTACAGAAGTGTACACACAGACACACATACTGTACAATGCGTGCACACGCACACACACGCACACACACGCACACACACACACACACACACACACACACAGAAGAGCACAGGGGCACACAATCACATAACACTAGCATGCATTGCCATGGCAATCTCTGCATTGGCACTTTATCAAACCAATCAGAGGCGAGCAGAGAGTTTGCAGATAGAGAGATTGCTGAGCCTGTTGTGCATGTTGTTGCTGGAGCCGTCATGGCCGGCTCAGTGTGATCCTATCTGGCCAGCAGGAGAAACACGAGCTGCTTGCTCCAGGCTGAGTCATGCTCTTACAGTAACTTACTGTAAACAAACTGGAAAAAACCCAAAATGAAGCATAAGCAAGGGCATGAGAACGGTCTCTATCTCTCTCTCTTTCTCGCTCTCTCTCTATCTCTCTCTCTCTCACACACACACACACACACACACACACGCACGCACGCATGCACGCACACACATTGAAACAGTGCTAAGCCTCAGGATATCCAGCTTCACACTGACCTGCAAACATGCACATTGACAACATGGTGCATGTGGCATTTGTACAGGGAATCTAATCTTGTGCAAACGCACACGTCGGCCCTGCAACACAGAGCCGTGATTGTGCATGTGACATCTGAAAGCACAATATATCTCAGTTGAGAACTTTTTGTTTATTTTATTGAGCCAGCTCTCACACACATGCGCATGCACTCACGCACACACGCACACATTCACATGCACTTTGTGCACGCTGGTATAACAGTACTGTAAAAGAGAGGAATAAGAAATGTGGTTACAAATGCATAGACCATATATACTATATAAAAACTGTGCTGGCTCTGCCCGTCACTGTCTTTAAAGTACCTTACTTAGCCTATAACTCCGGGCTATGCATAATAGGTTAAATGCATGCCTTACTGTAATATATTTTCATCTGATAAGTTATATAATGTTTTGCCCCACGTACAGTTGTCTTGAATGGGAAAACAAGCTATAGACACAAAACTGTTTTTGTTTTGTACTAGGCTGTGACAGTAATGTTTATGTATGCTGTAAAGTTGGAATTACAGAATTACAGTACTATAACACATGGGGGTCTATAGGAATTGACTCACTTTTGGAGCAAGATTCAAGTGGCCATTCAAGGAACTGCAGTTTGGCACTTCCATGTTGAATACATTTCTCAGCACAGGAGGTTCTCATTTGGCATAGACACATTGGCAATGGCAATGGATGCATAAAAGCCCCCCCAAAACACACACACACACACACACGCACACACACACACACACACGCACACGCGCACACGCACACACACACGCGCACACAAAAACTATTATCAAATTTGCCTTCATGCTACAGTTATCAGAATCCATGAAATAAACTATTATTTTTCTTATATTTGAATCAGCCAGTGCTGTTAGCAATGAGTTATTAATTGATTTTGAAGTAGCTGTTGAGAATGACTCTTGATATTAAAATATACTTGACACACAGAAATAAAAACACCTAATTACCACATCAAAGGACAATCCATCCTCTTGCAATTTGTCTAAACTCAGCCGACACACAGCTCTTTGAAATATTTACATTTTCTAAACTGTCCTCATTAACGCTTTTATTTGTATTAGGGTCATCCCTTTTATGCCTCAAGCATTATCCAGGAGGATGGGGTGAATGTAACCTGGGGTAACAAGACCTAAATTTCACCTTGAATAAGGTCTGGCAACACGCCATTAGGAAGTGTTAACAGTTGTTTTTTCCTCCTACCTCTGTTTAATTTTGAAACTTTTGGACAGCATTTAACAAATCGGTGTTGATACTGTTTTGATTGCCTCATCTAGCTTTACCACCATTTTGAAACACGCTTGACTTCAACGTCATCTCACAGCCACCCTGATTGGGTTTCTAGACTAGAATGTCAGCAATAGATAAACTGAGCGGTGAGCAGAGTTGGGCGGAGCCAGGCTAGAGTAGATGTGGATTGTCATAAAAATGTACTGTGTGTTAATTTCACAGATTCACCTGCTGCACTGCAGAAGATCGTATTCAATATTCCTTTGCACAGTATGAAACCGGGTTCCCCCTTCTCCAGGATAAATCAAGTAATTGGTATTTCTGCGTACCAACAGATGTAACTGCAAACTGCATCATGAGGCCATGATGTTCCCGCTGTGGTAGAAAAATACTGGGGTTAAATTCTCCTGAAAGTCTTTGCTGCTCTACTTAGCACATGAGAGAGAGAACATGGATTGCATTAAGCTACTTGGTCAACTATTGTAAATACATTCAAATTAACCTCATTATTACAGTAAATTTGATACAGATATACAAATCTGAGTACAGTATTTATCGCATTGCGTAAATACTTTGTTTAGTTACTAAGTTCTTTATTTTTGTTTGCTGTATATAGAAATGATGCAAATCTATGATGCAAAAATCTAGTGTTACAAAGATGACTCTAATGCTGCTGTACACATTTTATGTCACTGAGAGTTGTTCTGAAATTAACAGTGTGTGCTGTTTCTTGTTCAAATCCTGCTTGTTTACAATTTTCATGGTAAAATGCCATAGTATTATGTAGATATTGTGTAGATGTGTGTGCTTGCGTGTGTGCATGTGTGTGTGTGTGTGTTTAAAGCTGGTAATGTGTGCACATGGTGATAGCAGGATTATATTAGTGGAAAATATGGAGGATCTCTAAAATATATACACACACACGCACGCACACACACGTACACACACGCATGCACACACATGCACACACTTTACAGCATCTTCGCCATCAGTTAGTTACGATGCCAGTGTTCAGAAGCAGGAGGCATATTGTACCGCTGTGCCCGGAAGGTATACAGTAGCTGCATCGCATCCAACCAAATGTAACGTAAAACTAGCAACTGCTTTGATGGCTGCATCTTCTTGTAATGGGCCAGAGAGAGAGGAAGAGTTAGAGAGAGATAGTTAGAGAGAGAGGGAGAGAGAGAGAGAGAGAGAGAGAGAGAGGGAGGCACATAAAGAGTGAGACATACCAAGTTGATATGCACATACAAGCAAGTAACTAAAATGGCTGATAAGTAAGCGATGTTACGCTAATACACTTTTTCAAGAATCAGATATCTTCTCTCAGCTTGCTAGCTGCCCTTTCTCTATGTGTGCTGAAAACATAATCTGGTGTTTCTACACAGATCTGTATATAGTAACACAAACAAAGTTGTGCAGACCGCACACAATAACAATAACATAGCCTTTGCAATGTGTTTCCAATGTGCAGGGCAGAGCTTACGAGGATGCACTGCATGGCATTGAATGTGTGCTTGTTTTGATTTGATTTGTGTTCTTGAGAATGACGTACCATACCTTTAAGTCAAATGTGAGCATTTGTTTTTATACTGTGTGTGTTTCTGAAGTAAATGCATGCATGTAAGTGTGTGTGTGTGTGTGTGTGTGTGTGTGTGTGTGTGTGTGTGTGCGCGTGCGCGTGCGCATGTAAGTGCGTTTATTTGGGGTTTTTTTGTTGTTTTTTTTTCTGGGCGTGCGTCCATGTGTGCGTTGGGCAATAACATGGAGAGACGACGTGCATGTCGCGCACGCGCATGTCGTGCACGTGCATGTTGCCAGTGTTCAGCCACTCAGCGGAGCTAGACAGCGTTTGTCAGCTAATTAGAATCGTGAGTTAGTGAGACAGCAGTTGGGGGAGCGCTTCCATGCAGAGAGGGCTGCTGGGATCTGATGCAAACTGATGGGTGCAGCAGAGCAATGGTGCTGCTGCTGTGTGTGTGTGTGTGTGTGTGCGTGTCTGTGTGCGCGCGCCTGCGTTTGTGTGTGTGTGTGTGTGTGTGTGTGTGGTTGAGTGGAGGTAAATATGTCTGTGTGTGTATGTGTGGCATTGTTGTATATATAGTGTGTCAGTGCATGGTGTGTGTGTTTGGGTACGTGTGTGTAAGTGTGTGTGCGCGTGCGTGCATGCTAGACAGCACTGAGGCGGAGCAAGAAACACCCATGCAAATGAAGGCCTAAAATCTTTCCAGAGCCGGTGAAAGCCTTAGCCGGCTTGTCAGACGTCTGGAAGTGTGCTGAAGAAAGCTGCAAGTAAAACTAGAGCTGCCTGTTTGGTGGGTCTATGTGATTTAAGATGCTTCTGTGGCTAATGCTGCTCATTATGAGCAGAAAAACAAATAAAATAAATAAATACAAACCAATCCATTTTCACATGGAGCAGCTAAGCATTGAATGTTAAAGGGACAATACATCATTTTGTCCCACGCAGTTTTCAGCGCAGGGAGGTTTTTGGTTAGCATTGTGATACCATCCTGATATCACAAGCTCCAATTTAATTTGACTACAAGTATCAGTCTAGAACACATCAATCAGCCAATCAGCTGTCAGCTGAAGACGACGACATTGGTGTGCAGTGTGAAATGAGTGCAGTTTTATCAGAAATAGCGTGTACTGTAACATTAAGAAGAACCAACAACCGGTTTGAAGGCATATTTGGAGATCTTTGCTGTGCTGCTAACTATGGGAAGAGTTTGATTTAACATCATTATAGAGACAGAGAATCTATAATGTTATTGTAGTGTCGCCAGTTAATAAAACATAAACTTTAGTTTTAGTATTGTAATTATTTATAGTTTTGGTAACAAAATAAAATAAATTAAATCAACAGTCTATTTGATATTACATATCAAATGTTTCAGTTTTCAATGGCACTAGCCTGACATGCCTAATGTAAATGTTTTGATTTGGTGAGATAAAGTAACTACTGTAGTCCAATAGGTAAGAAAGTTTGATTGCAATGTATCTGCCTTTATGAAAATCACTGAATGGAGGGATTCCAGACTCGCAGCGAAATAACATTTGATCTTGCAAGATCAGGATGGTCTCTCACTAGACGATAACACTCTCTCTTGAGTCCTTGTGTTTGAAAAATATACACGGTTGTTTTTCTAATGGCTGCAAAATGATCTCCGATAGTCCCCTTTAATTGCCATTTTCAATCGTTTCCTATCACCGAGGCAACCTTTAGCCCCAATTTGGTGTTACCATGACGATTTGAAGGCTAGGGGAGGAAAAATAACACACCTACATTAATAGATAGGATGTGATGAATATGTGACTCACTGTTTTGATGTGATCGGCACATCTCAGTAAGAGTGGGTAGTTTGTGTTATGTACATTTGAACACAATTGAAAAATCAATAGCCTTATAAGCAACGCCACACTTATTGTCCAATCTGCTGTCCAATAAAGTAATTAGAAGGACCTACTGTCATTTCATGCTGACTGTACAATTATAATTATGTAAGTTACTGTCCAAAATCCAAAGCTGCTTTTGAGCACCATCCATCCATCCATCTTTATTTCTCTTATCCAGAGTCGGGTCGCGGGGGCAGCAGCTCCAGCAGGGGACCCCAAACCTCCCTTTCCCGAGCCACATTGG
>JAODTR010058131.1:0-17252 GCA_025399935.1 Amblyopsis rosae
AGTATAAAGCCATATATCGTACGCTTATGAAAATCTGTCATGTAGCCATCCTAAATCTAATGTAAAACATGCAGTGTGTCCATTGCATGCCTTCTTACAGGAAGTACAGTTTTCCAGCAGAGGGACGATTGCTTTTGCGATAATCTATGCCAGAATCCAGGCGAAGTGTATGGCAATATTGCTGTCAGAAAATAATAATTACAGGTGCCTTTAATATAAGAACATAAACAAGCCTTATTACTGCAACACCACAGTGCAAATTAAATTAATATGTGTCCCTGTAATGTAGACACGCATGAGGTTAATGCATTGCCTCAGGTTAATAATCAAACTAACATGATTGCTAGTCTTAATGTAAAATAGCTCTTCTCCATTGAGGGATTTAGAAGAGAGATAATTCTGCTGAATCAAGGGAATACCAATACCTTTGATATACTTTTTCTTACCTGCAATACAGCAATGAAAGGCACAAAATTGACTCTCTGCAGCCCATTTTTATACAAGTCTAGAGGGGAAAAACATAGCCTTGTGAGTCGTGATAACACCCTGATCTCGTTTGACTTTGTCACAAGTATCGGTCTGGAACCACTCAATTCAGAATAGTTTGTTATAAAGGAAGTGACAATACATTTCAATCAAACTTCCTTGCATACACTTGGACAAACTTTATCTCAGCCAATCGGACTATATTATAAAAACACCGCTAGAGCGCCAGTGAAACTGAAACGTACAAAGTACGCTGATGTCATCTTGGGAAAAGCTACAGCTGGCCAATGATTGGCACGATTGTTTTCTACACGGTGGACAAACGCTTGTGCATTGAGGGGTCCAGACTGATACGCTCTACAAAATGAAAATGTAGTTAAGGAGAAGAAAAAAAAACAATTCTTTATCAGGTTGCACATGGGCCATTTTGACAATTGTATTTTAAATGGCAGAGAGAATCTCTCTAAGAATCGTGAGACCACGTCTCACCTTCCGGGGGGCGGTTGGATGTTGCTACAACTACAACACCATTAAGAAAAAGATTCTCAAAAAGCTGCTTGAGAATCATAGCATCAGCAATATCAGTCACCTGCAACATTAGAAAACATTACTATTTCATTGAGTAAAACATGCAAAAAAGCTATTGACAACAGCATTCAGCTATTGACATATGTATTAATTGTAATTAGCTTTGAATTAAAGTGTCTGCTAAATTCTGTAAGTTAATATCCAAATACAAGTTATAATATTGTTGTAATTGATATGAATTACACATTCCTACTATACAGTAATTATAGATTGGTCAAAGATGCTGAACCTGAAACTCATCAAAGCACAAAAGGCTGGCCTCCTCACTGATCTCCTCTGCTACCGGTGCAATGGGATCATAGGATTTAGCCATTTTCCCCGCTTTCCTCTTTGGCATGCTCTGTTTCAGCCGATGAATACCTACAATTATATCAAATGTACCCAGCTTTAAAATGCATGCTGTTCATTCTTAAAAGGGCGTGTACAAATACATATATAGTAATACATACATAGTTCCTTTTATCTGTCATTGTTTGTGACCTAGATGGACCACTTAAACACAATTTCACTTCGTCATAGATGACACTTCCGGTTACCACTAGTGATACCAGAGAAGCTGCTTATAGCGAAACCCCTCAGTCTATCGAACTGTGTACGGAGTGCTGTCTTGCTGATACAGTTATATTTGTAACTAATTATATATTAGTTATATATTATAATTATATACACATACATACATTTTAAATAATTTAAATAGATTCTGAATTTCACTGGTAGCCAATGAAGTCAGGCCAAAATTGGAGAAATATATGGTCCTAGCACAAGTCAACAGACTAAAAACTAAAAGCAAATGTACCATTCATCATTCATTTTCTTTCTGCCTGTTATTGTCACTTTTACTAGATAAATGCGTCACTGTCTTGGATGTTAAACATTTAAAGACTACTCACGTTTATGTACGTCCAACATGAAGCCATGGAAATGAACCCTCTTCTTATTTTTAGCCTGAACGTGCAAATAAAACATGTCCATCACCATTGTTTTTCCTGTACCTGTGGCACAAAATAAATCTGGTATGCTGTGAATGTAAAACGTGAATCAACACGTTGTGCACAGAACAATGTACTGCACAATTTGCTAGAATTCAAAATCAAGGATCATCCAAAATACTTACCTACATCTCCGTAGATGTAGTAGCCTTTAGGCGGCTTCGGTTTTGTAAAGAACTACCGGTAAAATAATAAAAAACAATGTTGTTATGCCTTAGTCAGAAAATGTAGCATACACAACAATGCATCAAATAACGTTTATTTTCCATTTCAATACCTTAGAAAATAATGAAGTTGGTGTGTTTGTGTACCCGCTCAGAGTTTTCCGCATCTGGTCCAGTTTTTGAAGAACTGCTTTCTGATGTTGATCCTCACGCAGAACTCCATCCCTGATAAGACTGTTGTACTGCTCCAGAGGTCCATCCTCATCTACCGGCACCTGCTGGGCACTTGCCGTGTACCCTTGGGGGAATGTCACACATTGAAGTCTTGCAACAAGCTGATGTCTTGTGGATCATATCGAGAGGATAAAACGTGTTAACTGTAACCTAGAAACAAACAGTATAAATCCTTATAGTTTCTCTGGTTTACTTTACAAAAGGTAGGCTACCGTACAGCATACTGTGCCATTGGTTCTAACTTCAAACAACAGATTACGTAACCTGTGAATAAACCGTAAGAACAGTGACAACATGTTAATCGACCAGTCAGACTAGGTGTCACGCTAAATCTGTCAAAACAACTCACCAAAACAACAGTCTCACCTCGTCTGCAAATGTCTGTCAAAGCCTTTAATACTGTTCTTGCCGAATATTGCTCTTTTACAATATATCTTAACCCAGGCGCCAAGGGTGACATCTTTAAAGAAAGCGGTATGGACGCCGCCATCTTGATTTCAATTTTTTCAAAATATCTTCTCAACCTACTTTGTCCAAAGGATGGCGCTATTTCGGTAATGTTTTAGTAAGGTACCATTTTTTGCCAATATTCCTAACTGCATAATTATTAAATATACATAAAGGCCATATGTGCTAGAGCATTTAACTGTACTTAATACAGTATGTTGTAATAAATAATGCTTTATTGTATTTCTCTTGCACTATTTATCCTAATATTAATTTAAATTGGTTCCAGTCAGAATATCAATATGAGTGCACACAACAGCACTCGCCCATTAATAATGTATTCCCAATATATTCACCATAACACCATAAAGAGCCATGGACGGTCCTCATTCTAATTATATCAAACCCAGTTCTGAGTTTGTTGCAGACCAAACATGAGGAAGGGTGTCACAGGCTTTACAGGCTTGTTGCTATGACAACAGAGGAGCCTGTCGCTCTTGCTCAGCCCCCTACCCCCTATCTCCCTCCCTCCCTCCCTCTCTCTCTCTCTCTCTCTCTCTCTCTCTCTCTCTCTCTCTCTCGCTCATACACAAGCACACAGTATTACCATAGTAGACTGAGCATTACAGTGGAATTTGCCTTGCTTTGAAAATCGCTTTGCTATTGGAAGCAAGACAGCGCAGCAAGGGAAAGGGACTCTCCTGCAACCCCTCGATGGTAAGTGCACTAAGAAGAAATATGTTTGCATATTCCACAGTGTACTTGGCGATCGGAAAATCGGAAAATATGCTTACGGTCAAAAGATGCATGCTATAATTTTGAGGATACGGCTTGTTGGTTAGATGTGTACCGTAGCTAGCTGAACGTGCACGTGCCACATTTTTCTCTCCTTGCAGCTTTTTTTTAAACATCAGTAAATGCTGTCACCATAATGGTAATTCATAGCTTTGTAGCCATGGTGAAGTCAATCTTCCCCTCCCTCTGCCACTGCTGAATGCATTAGTCTAATGAGACGTCTGCAGCCCGTGTGCCAAACAGCAGCGGCGGCAGCAGTATTCACTACAGAGACGGAGAGGAGAGATATTGTAGCCGGGGCAAGATGGCTTTCACATAAATGTGATAGCTTTCTGCCTCATAGCCATATCTAGGCTTCTTTAATCTAAGACAAAAGGGCTTGATTCTCACTCAGGCATTCTCAATAGAATACATCAGGTAATAGAAGACCCTGTGGTCTGTAGTGTTTAATGGCAGGGTGGAGGTGCTGTTTCTTCCAGAGTTCATGCATGGCTGCCTTTGTTTTGTTAGACTATGGCTCTCTATTAAATGCTGCTTCTCGGCAGTTTTATTCCACATCAAGCCCTTTATTCCAACTCTCCCTGCTCTGCATCAGTGGTATGGTTGTACCAAATTAAATAATGCATTTTTGATTGTTATGGATGGGAAACACTGTGCTACTAACCACAGCCTGTACATTTGATGCATGAGATGTATTCGTCTGTTAGTGATTGGTGGTTGTTTATTTCCTGTGTGTCTCCCCCTCACACACACACACACACACACACACACACCTACCCTCTCCAGCTCCAAATGAGTGTACCTGCGGCAACAGCACAGAAAGCCGACAGCAACAGTGAAATGCAATCAGCTGCAGTGACTCCATCCTTCCTGCCCAGTCAGTCAGGGAAGATCACAGGCAGAAAGAGAGGGAGACCCCCGCTCCGCAATGTCGCCAAGATGGATTTTCCAAACCACTACCCAGAGTCCCTCCCTCCTCTCAAAGTGCCCAAGAAGAGGGGGAGAAAGCCCGGTTTCAAGGTCAGCCAGCTGGGGAACAGGGAGGAGATGGAGATTGTGCAGCTCGTTTATTAAAAATACATGTGTATACACAGTTTTCATGCCCTCGTATTCTGTTTGCTTCAGTGTCTCTGCAGCCTTTGTCCTGCTGCCACCAGCTATAGTGGAATCAGTTATTTATAAACCACTAAATATAGACAAGCAATGCCTGTAATTGCCTGTGTTCTGTTGGTCAGAGGAAGTGCAGGTTACTGCAGCATTTAGTACGCTGTTCATCATCTTGTGCTTGAAGAGGAGTCAGTGTGTTTTCTCTTCTCAGCTAAAGCCCAGGATGGTCATGACTCCTCTGGCTATCTCTCCGCCCAGCAGTACCCCAGAACCTGACATGAGCTCCATCCCTCAAGACGCTGCCACCATCCCCCACTCTGCTACACCCCAGGTGCTCACAGGTAGGCCACAATATAGTGCCCTTAATGCAATGTATTGTAGCGGCGATGGCTGCGACCCACTCACAGTACACTGGGAACCGTTTAGATGTAGAATGCTCGAGTAAAGGATGCTCATGAATGTGCAATAGATCTGAATGACCTAAAAATATATAAAATAATTTAATCCCCCCTCCCACACTCATGGTCATAATAGTATCCCAGCACATGCCACCATAACCCAGAGTTTAGACACTCACAGCGTCTATTCTGGGTTTGAAATGAGACAATAGAGAATTCATTTGAAGCTTCCCTCTCTGCTCTTACAGTATA
Organism: Amblyopsis rosae; assembly: GCA_025399935.1. Lineage (NCBI taxonomy): Eukaryota > Metazoa > Chordata > Actinopteri > Percopsiformes > Amblyopsidae > Amblyopsis > Amblyopsis rosae. The sequence continues at coordinate 5,461 of JAODTR010058131.1, forward strand.
CAAGCCAAATATTTACTGTGCAATTTATCTCATTTTAATTGCGATTTCAATTTCAGCTCCTAACAATCACAAAAACATTTTTTTTGCACATTACGTTTTGCAAGTAAACTCTTATTTTGTTTTGTGTTCTGAATGACGTGCACACACACTTTTGGCCCTGTTGTGGTGAAAGGCAACGATCAACAGGAAAACTATTAAGGGAAATTTCATGGTTGAAGGTGTTTTCACTGTTGATTCGTTTCTCTACTTCATTGTTTTTTAAGTGCAGTAACTGCAACATCTTTCCAAAGTAATCGTGGTAAATAATTGTATTCATGATTTTTTTTCCATAATTGAGCAGCCCTAAGTGAATGTATCAAAAACTGAAACAGACATGGTCTACGACAACAATTTGGCTTTATTACAAATTCTCCATGCCATTGATGAGTAAAAATGGAGCTCTCCAATGTCCTGAATCCATTATCACTTACCTGGATAACACTCAGAATACATAATTTATTACAAGCTCAGATAGTAGATACCGTCTTTAAAATTACACCAGTATACTAAGTATGTTTTGTTTTCACCTCAGTCTAGGAAGAAACCGTACTCATTTGATCAAACACATTTATTTAAGAAGGACATTCTAAATGTACTATTGTTCTACTCTTCCTGTGTGTGTGTGTGTGTGTGTGTGTGTGTGTGTGTGTGTGTACCGGTACCAGTCTGTATCTATATCAACAAGCAGGCCAACACAGGACCCAACCTGGACAGAAAAAAGGTCCAGCAGCTCCCAGACCACTTTGGGCCTGACAGGCCCTCTGTAGTGCTGCAGCAAGCTGTCCAAGGCTGTATTGACAGTGCCTTCCAACAGAAAGCAGTGTTTACTCTCCTCACACAAGGCTATGGGGGAGAGAAAATATCAGGTATCTTAGAAAGACTTGTTAGGTGCTACTGACACATGCATTTATAAGGTTTTATGTCATCTTCTTCTTCTTTTATTCACACAACTTTGACCCCTTCATTTCATAGATACTAGGTATTTTATCGTAATATTGTCATAGTATAGTATTTCATTATAGTATTGTATTGCATTGTGTTGTAAATAGAGAGCAGTGCTATATAATATACTGTACAGTAACACGTTTAGTAGGATATACAGTATATAAGCTATGTCCACTAGTGCAGTGGTTCCCAAACTTGAAACCACCCTTTAATATATTTATTTTTCAAAGCAACTCAAAACACAATAGTTTGCTTTACACCTGAATTCATTGGTTGATACACACCTATTATACTGAATGTACTGAAACTGAAAGTTTTGTTCCAAATCATTCCAAATGTACATTAAACCGTCAACCGTCAGAAGAGTTGAAAATGACAGATGCTTCACTTGGAAATAAGTCAACCACACATTCTCATATGTTATAGTCAATGGATTGCTTGTCTTATATTTATTAGGCCTTACATATTTTGGTAAAAAAAAAAAAAAAAGGTTAATATATTCACGACATAGACTTTGTACTAATTGAATACATAGTGTGTATGTTGAAATTAAATTACAATAAATAACAATGTTAATTGAAAAATTTAATAAGAATGTCAAACGTCTCTTGAGCTTACCATACGTTTGAACATTTTTCTCTGCAGATGAGACATTCCGGTGTGGGCCAACTAGCCTCACCACTGTATGAAAAAAGCCATTATGCCAGATAGTTTTTTTTGGCTGGTGGTTCAAGGGTGTCTCAGCAGTCTTATAAATGCTTCTGACAAATATGTCCGTCTTTAGCTTTCCAATTCCAATATGCCGTGTTTTTAGCTGCATGTGGAAATATTACTTTTACTGCTTTTGTACATAGTTTTGAAGGGTACTAAAATCCAAGGATGGCCTCAGTTTGGGAAACACTGCATCAGTTCCCTAAATTGACATACCGCCATTTTATTTTAGTGTCTGAATTCTAACTGTAAACTGTGTAAACTGTATACACTATATAGTGGCCTCAATAAAGGAAACATGGTGTGCCTTATAGCTGCAAACATTGTGACAAAAATAACACAATGCCTCTGCGGGTGTGCACTCTTTCCCGTGTGACTTCTTGCGATGAAGCGGCTATATAGTACACAAGGGAGCGATTTCTGAAACAACAATATGCTGCAGTGGTTCCAAAATGTCTGCCCTAGAGGTGTTGTTTCTTCTAACTATCCAGTGTTCTTTTGAAGGAGCTGATGGGGTGCTGATGAGTGAAAGCAAGGATTTGTTTGTGTGTAAACTGTCGTGTTTCTTTGAACTTCAGCCACATTCGATGGGAAGCAGCACCTCCTGAGTCTTCCGGTTGTGAACAGCATCGGCTACGTGCTGCGTTTTCTGAAGAAGCTCTGCCGCAGCTTGCACTGTGAAAACCTCTTCAGTGATCAGCCAATCACACAGCACAGTGGCTCCTACCAGTCGGACGGTAGTGTACTCTTCCCTCCTAACTGAAGGGAATTACCCTTGTGGTTAAAACCAGCATTACAAAACCCTTGTTATTTTTGGTTTGAATCTCTGAGGGCGCTTACCCCTCCCCTACCTGAGAGCTGAAGGGCACTCCTCTCTACAACTCACACAACTCTAGCCTTGTGAGACCATCCTGATCTCATAAGCTACAGTATGACTTTGTATTAAAGTGTTTGTTATAAAGGCGGTGCTACTACATTTCAGTCAAACTTCCTTACATACCACTGGACCTCCTACCTTCATCTCATTCTATCAGAATGTTCAAAATCAGCCAGAGCGACGGTAGATACCCAAACTGTTTGGCCTGATGGTTTTTTACACCAGCGACAAACACGTTTGGGTTCCAGACTGATACTCAAGGGGAGATGAAATTGGAAGTCGCAAGACCAGTATGGTCCCATGAGGCTTACACTACCCACTACCCCTCACGCTACAGCCACCAACCCTTTAGTAGACAGTTGTGCTTCAAACATGAACAGTGTTTCAAGTAGTGTACTGTGGAACAAACAATATAATTGTCAAAGCCTCAATCTTGTCTTTTAACACGTCTTTTAACACGTCTTTTATATTTATACAGCTGAAACATCTATGACCGAGGAGTACCATTTGGACCAATCGGACGCCAAACGCTACTCAGTGGACCCTGGGGATTCTGCATTCGGTTCCATAAGCTCCACATACTCGCCCAAGTCGTCCTATGGGTTCCGCTCGTCGTCGCAGCAGTTTTCCAACGGGGGCTCAGCCCCTGTGAGCATGTGCAGACAAACCTCCAGCAGTCCCAACACGTTCCTGGAGAACAACAGGACAGGTAGCACAGACAGCAGCCACGTGTGTGCTGGCTTTACTGTTTGAAGGGTATTATTGTAGAAGAGTCAGTTGGTATTTTAACATGACCTACTTTGACTGGCTATTTCACTGGGAGGGAGTGGGAAAGATAGGTCGCAGATGATATCACGTGTGTCCCAATTTGCCTGGCTGCTTTCACAACATGATTCTTTGAGAGAGGACCTCTGGCTGAAATGGCATATTTCAAAATGAGTAGCGCGTTCAGGTTCCTTCAGACAGTACAACTGACCACACAAACTGAATTCTAAGGGACCTGAAGCCCCATATAACCCCTTCTCTTACTGGCTTACTTACCAGGAGGCTACAATGGATCTGCTGATTCTCAGGAGTCCAAGGCCCCCCCTAATAAAGACCCATCTACCTGGTCTGTGGAAGATGTTGTCTGGTTTGTAAGGGACGCCGACCCCCAGGCCCTGGGCCCTCATGCAGATGTCTTTCGGAAACACGTAGGTGTAGTTCTGGGTCGACCTTCACGTCCCAGGGACAACACGCTGTACAGAGTGTGAGGCGGTGCCACTGGCCATGAAAAGAAAAGCATGTGACATCAACTTGGACCAAGCTGATCCAACCGCCAACAAAGCAATTTCAGTAACCTATGATCAACCTGTAGAGGGTGCTGTTCCATAAGGTTTAATGGAGAACAACTGGTTGGATACCTATATATCAGTGGTATTTAACCCTAGTCCCACACCTAATTCAAATGAATGGGTTGTTATCGGGCTTCTGCAGAGCTTGATGACAACCCATTAATTTGAATCAGGTGTGTGTGAGACATCTAAAACATTCAGGGTTTGGGGTTGGATAATACTTGTTTGTCTGTGTTGTGTTAATGCCACCTGACAGTGTCTTTGTTCCTACAGGAGATAGATGGAAATGCATTGCTACTGCTTAAGAGTGACATGATCATGAAATACCTGGGACTGAAGCTTGGACCAGCCTTGAAGCTTTGCTACCACATCGACAAGCTAAAGCAGATCAAGTTCTGAAAACATGGTATCCAGTGATGGATTTTATGCCAATTTTTGCGTTCCATATGTGATCGCCTATCCAGCCCAAATTAGCTTACTGTTAAATGGTTTTTGGTACAGAACTTTTGAATTTACCTGTGCTTGTAGCCTGTATCCCCATACACACACTGTGTGTGAAGGCCATTGTAAGGAAAAGGTGCACTCAGCAATTAATTGGAATTCACGTTTGTACCTTAATCTCCTCACGGTATAGGAAAAGGCCTACAGCTGTTCCACCGAGAAATGTATAAGGGAAATACAAGCTATATGTTCACCTTAATACAATCCAGACTCATGTTATTCAGATTGAAACATCCATTTTATATTTCTCTCATTTACATTTTTATACTGTTTTTTTTCTCTCATAACTGTAGGCCTACAGAAGTTTCAATTTGCACAGTATTCATGGTTCTTTATTTAATACAAAAGAAAATACAGTATAGGCTATTAACTAACATTATAAGAGCCCACGTAGCAAAATAAAAAGGCTTCTTACAGTAGAGGAGACATTATTAAGAGCATTTTAATTGTTAAAAGTTTATTAAATAATATCATTTGTACGGTCCATTAAGAGTCAATAATCAATTTATACTCTGTTTTTAAATGCATCAGTGTTAAACCAAGGTTTACAAATATCAAACACTTCACTGTCAGAGATGAGAAAAGCTAAATGGCTATATATGGGGATATCATGTATAGGCTGCTTAGGAAGGCTATGCCACTTTGGTGTACAATATGCATTATTTTTTATCCAATCTTTGTATGTGAATGCTTCTGCACAAGATTTTACATGTAAGCCATGCCTAGTGAGATCAAGCTACAGTGATTTATTTTGAACATAATAATCAATACGAATTATAGAGAATATGCGTGGGTCAATACTCTATACTGGTGCTAAAGTTATCTATGTATTTAACTGTTTGCTTTAGTGTTTGTGGGATGTAAATGAAAACCTATGTGTATGTATTGTGAGTATTAAATTAAGAAATCGATCATGAATAAATGAGCTTGTTTATGTCTGAGAGGTTCATTATTTAAATTAATGGCGTCCTGTTATTTATATTTCAGTGAAATTGTTATGACTATTTTATAAGGCTATAAGGGTTAACATATGTCGTTGCTTTATTAAAATTGTGGCTTATAGGCCACACAAGATTGAATACGGTAATTATTTCTGAATACAAAGGCATTGCGATAATATCAGCAATAGGCTAATCTCTATTCTGGTTTGGATAGAACCACCCTCCAGAGCGTCATACACCTTCATTGAGAACTGTTTGCAACAGACAGCAATCAAATATTGATTCCCTATAGCGTAATTCGCGGTTTGTGACGAAGAGCAGATCTTACATTTGCTACTGTTGCCGTCAATAGCTTAAATGACACATGATCACGAAGAGAATCAGTGAATTTAAGAGCAGTCTGATGCACACGGGTGACGCCGTGCGCCTGCAGACGCATCGCCGAACCAAAGTCGAAGACTAGCGTGGGATCGGTCCCTACTGCGCCTCATCAGAAAGCTCGTCGGGACACCGAGAATCATTGAGCATTTTAAATAAGGCGATTTGTGTGACAATCACATTTGGAGAAACGTATTAATCGGACCGGGTTTTCTGGAGGCTACTTTACAGGAGCCACTGCAGATTCGCAGCAATAGAAACTCTATAACACGGTGAGTAGTGGGATAATTGCCTGCAGATGCATTATGTCACCAACGGAATGTTTGTGTAAAAATATAAATGCATTTAGTAGGCTGTCATTAATGTAGGTAGACAATCTACCATACATGTTAGCTTTTTTAAGAAACGAGATTGAGGAGAAGTTATCGCCCGGGGAGAGATTTTGGCACCTGCGCATCCTTAAAATGAATGTTTTGACCTCATATAACGACAACCACTAAAACAAATGGACAAAAATAACATCACAAGCATCGTACTTAATTCGTTTTATTCTTTGTCGTGCTATTGAGAAATCGGGTTGGTCTTCAGTAAAAATGGCCAATCGGATGGATTTGTACATGTTTTTTAGCGGATGCGAATGAAAAGATGCCATGAAACAGGGTCTCTAATCTGACTGCTCTCTCACTGCGTCGTTTCCATCGGAATGCAGTAGCGAGTGTCTCACCGACACAGCATAGACCAGATGTCATTGCTCAAGGCATGAAATAAAATGTTCTGCGTCCTTAATGTTTAAAAACAAATAGCAAGACAACATGTGGCATGTAGCGAGATTTTAATATGACAATGCCATGATAAAACACTGAATCAACCTGTCGAAAATGGTCCTGCTCTGTAAACATTTTGTTTGTCATTTCCTGCTAAATGTTTGTCCTCAAGGTCATCCTGTGTAGCCTAATTTAGATATTAGGAGTTGAACCAGGCTTATAATTAGGCTTGCCATTCGATTTCATTAGTTATGTTACAGTGCTGAATAAGCCAAATATTAAGCTTTGCGCTGTTTTTGACTGCACCACATTGCTGTTATTTGCTCTGAAAGGCCCAAACTAATGCAGTCTGCTTGTGGAGCTGTCCAGCCTGCTGCCTCGCATCTGCAAACAGACGTGGTAGGCTTTCTGTCTCAAGGGGTAGGCTATAATAGGCACATACTTGCAACATTATGCAGACCATATTCTCCTGGTAGCCTATGTCTCGTTTGTCACATTATGTATCGATAACAGACGCATTCGAGGCCACATCTCATTTGCCACATCATGCATCAATAATTCACACATGGGGCTTTAGACAAGTCAGGCTTGCTGTGATTGTTAAGTTAGGCTACTGTAGCATTCTGTGGCCCTTGTTTAATCTGAGCAAAGCAATCCAGGCAGTTATGGTACAGGATCTGTATGTGGAAATATTTTACTTATAATTTGCTAACTATTTTTGTAATGTATTGCCCATTCATAATGCTCAATTGATTGACCAACAATTATGCAGGAAGGAAACAACCTTCAGTTCAGAGTTACCGAAGGCAAGCGTGTTTCTGCATGCCGTTGTGCTTGTACGGCACCGGTTTTACTCTCAATGCGAGCAGAGCCTGCAGTGGTTTTGTTTTCATTGTCAGCTTATAGGACAGTGGTAGTATGGAAACTTGATAGCGCGGATCGAACATTTGATCAACTGCTTCTGCTGACATTGATAATCGAGGGAAGTGTGTGGCCTGGTACACACGCCGGGGCAGCAGAAATAGAACGCGCGTCACACGCGAAAAACAATCGGCGCCAACCCATTCAGTGTGGCCGAACTCCTGCTGAAAATTAAAAGGCGTGGTCCCGTTTACCGTGTTAGAGATGTTCACTCTGTTGCCGTCCTGACTCAGATAAATGCATTTTTCACTTGTTTCCGCGCAGGAACCATGGGAAAACAGAACAGCAAGCTGACCCCTGAGGTGATGGAGGACCTGGTAAAGAACACAGAGTTTAATGAGCATGAGCTCAAACAATGGTATAAAGGCTTCCTGAAAGACTGCCCCAGCGGCAGACTCAACCTCGACGAGTTCCAGCAGCTTTACGTTAAGGTGCGTGACCATAGGCTAATATACCTAAACACCATTTGTGCTGAAGTAGCCTAGCCTACATACTTATGTATAGCATAGGCCTGCCAATAAACTACTGCATTTACTGTACAGTACTGTACTGTATTTGAGTCTTTTCTGAATCCACAGTTCTTCCCTTATGGCGACGCATCCAAATTCGCACAGCATGCCTTCAGAACCTTTGACAAAAACGGTGATGGGACCATTGATTTCCGAGAGTTCATCTGCGCGCTGTCCATCACGTCTCGTGGCAGCTTTGAGCAGAAACTCAACTGGGCCTTCAACATGTATGATCTGGATGGTGATGGCAAAATCACCAGGGTGGAAATGCTGGAAATAATCGAGGTAGGGCATCAATATAGGGTATTAGCCTAAACTATTTGTTTGGGTTGTTATGGAAAATATTAGGCCTAATACTTCAGATAGTGTTCTAACGTTCAATTTCATATGCATTTCAAATAGTAACCAAACATTTAACTGCAGCAACAGCATCCTCTACAGTTTGAACACAGGTTTTTGCAGATCTGATCTGCCTCAAGCTGGTACAAATGGATGTTATTTGTGCCAGTGACATCACACAGTAACTCTGGCCACACATCTTCCCCTTTATTTGACAGGGAGATGTTCCTGTTGTTTTGCTTTGATACATCCTGGCGTGGCTGGTTAGTTCTGTGTGTCGTGCTACATGAATAATACCTGGGCAGAGATAAGGCTCTCCCCATCAATGTACTCTGGTAACTGCACCACGGTCCAACGGCCTTTCCCTCAACTGTTCACCCAGGCTATTTACAAAATGGTCGGCACCGTGATCATGATGAAGATGAACGAGGACGGACTGACACCGGAGCAGCGAGTGGACCGTATCTTCAGCAAGATGGACAAGAACAACGACGACCAGATCTCGTTGGAGGAGTTCAAGGAGGCGGCCAAGAGTGACCCGTCTATCGTGCTCCTCTTGCAGTGTGACATGCAGAAGTGAGCGCGCCCGCGCCGCCGCATCCGTTACCACACACACGCACACACACACACACTGGACAGCAGCACATGTTTTAATGTCTCATTAGATTCTCTGCCATTTCCACAGGAAAAAAAATACTGCTTGGACTATTTTACAATGGACTTGCTTCTTGTGGTCGTATGCATGAGAATGTCAAATGCTGAATCATTTTGAATATAGCTATACAATATCATACATTTATATTTGAAAACATGCCAGTGTGAATTGTGCACAGTAACCCTATACGTTCTCATTTGCCTTAGCATGTATGTCAATGGAGCACTGCGTTAAATTATGTTCCTGCAGTACTTAGAATCCCAAATATTCACAGCTGAAGCTACTGTATGCTTTACATAATAGTAATAATACAATAATTCCTATGATAATTGTAACTGTCTCTGCGATACAGATGTCTGGAGCTCTGGGAGAATAGAAAGGGTCTGTCCGTTCCAGATGCTTTCATACAATGGAACCAGAAGAGTAGGTTGTTTGCATGCATATATTATGTGTCGAAAAATATAATCTCTTACCTTTTGCATCCTTAGGTGGGTCATAAACAGAAGCCCTCCAAAGATTGTTTAGTATTGTTGCATGGGATTGTACAGTATGTGACTCATAATGACATTGCACCACCTAATGTGGCATCGCGTTCCGGTTCATTCATACGTGTGTGTGTTTATTGGAAGTCAGACGCTTGGCTTGGTTATGGGCTAATCTCCAAGAGCCTTTATGCAGATGTTGAATTAGGTTTTCCTTTCAGTGACTTCTGAGAATAATAGAAATATATATACAGTCCCCACCCTGTATCATAATATATTGTACTGCTAAAATTGGACAAAGGCTGCAATAGTCACCACCATTATAGGCACTGCACTATAAATGTGCATATATGCCCAACTCTCAGTGATGGCATACAACCGGTTGGATTTCACAGATGAGTTAAACTCAAATAAGGTCACACAGTACATATCAATATGTTTACAGAAATGAACACAATCTTGTCTTTTGACCTTGACGTCTAGAGCTCTGCCTCTAGGAGACGTGAGAGAGGGGCTCTGTTTCCAATGCAAGAGAAGGAAAAAGCCTCATAAATGTTTACTAGATGCACTGCATTCCTGTGTACAACACTTTTTGTATGAATAACTTTTTATTGAAGTTCTCATCTTATTTATTCAATTTTCACCTTAATTATACCAGATGTTGGTTCAATATAACATCTCATTTTAAGTAGCAGGTGGATTATGTAGGTTAAAGATAATGTGGAAATGCGCCTCTCATTTCAGCAGTTCTGCTTTCCCATTTCTAGGCTAGGCAAGCACGGACTGGCTGTCCGCTTGTAGTCTCTTAACAGTAGTGAAAGTTGCAGAAGCTTTTCACTGTTCAATATAGAGCATACCAGAGACCAAACCCCATATTGTGGAAATATATTTATTATTTATACAGTAGAATCCAATCTCCATGTCAGAATCTTTGTCTAGTAAATGTTTATATCAAATATCAGAAATCAAAATATAAGTGACTGTATTTCCTTGGTTCTTTTATACATGTGGCATGTGTTGCACCCACATTTATGTAGTGATTAAAATGAATAAAATATTAATGGGCTTTTTCAGAGAAGACGTGATATATAGGAGGAGTTCATAGTGTCAAGTGTTAAAAGCAAAGCAGGTAATTACAACATTGTGCAATAGAATAACTAATCTTAGATACATTATGTTTTTGTTGAGATATCTTTAATCTATTATATCTATGTATAATGTTGTATTTACCCAATTATTTAACTTAATGAAACATACTGGCTAGGATGCTATTTACATATGGTAAATAAGAACTGCATTCCCATTACTGAGCCAGTTACTCATGTTATTGTATATACACAAAACACAGTCTTCATCTCCCAAAGGATTTTGTTGTGGTCAATTGTGAGTAGACAAACACGGATGACACGCAAATTGTCATGAGGCATTTCACCAACATACATTTTAATCCAACCGAAATAAGGTAAAATAAAATAAGCAAATGTGTCTTAAATGGAAAATAAACAGTGTCGCCTAGTGGTCACGCGAGGCACAGTTTTGCTATGCGACATTGCCGTGGGTATCCCTTTCTAGTGTGTGGATTGGAGAAAATGTTGATCTAATTAAGTAAACCTTATTTTCTATTATTCAAAATGTGTAGGCCTATTTCTACGTTAATCCCGCATTTACTGAGACGAAGTTTAGCATAATTTCATTATAGCCTGTAGAGGCTACTTTAGCCACTGTGTGGATCTGATCATGCCAATAGTTGGGTTTATATGCATTTATTCTGCTTTCCGAATGGAATCTTTCTGATCACCGGTTTACATGGGATGTCACCTAATCGGGTCTGGTGTTTACTTGCGCCGTCGCAATTTATCGGAATTAATGTTAAACATGCACACACTATTCTAGCTAATAGTGTAACACGTGTCGCTAGCAAATGGTAAAACCATCTTCTAGTTAGAGGTAGGCCTACGTCAGAAAGTGAGGCTATTTGTGTTTCTAGTGGAGAAATGTACCGCTCCAGATGAAGTCAAAGAGAAACGGAGATAAATACGCACACACAGACGCGCACACACTAGCCCTGCGGCTATAACTTAACACAGTATATAGGCTACCCCAGACACCTGAGCCCTGTAATAGCTCCACGTCCCCCAGCTCTCGCACGCACTAGACCGCCAACAGCGCCCTGTGGCCGGTACTAACTCCCATTCACTTATTTGCACTAGTCGCAGTTGATTTGTCCAGACCTAACGTTCTTTTAATACGTCCAGTTGCTGTGCAGAATAGATGACAGGTGTCATGCCCAAAAGTGATCACGTTATGTATTCAAGTGATTGTAACGCCGTGCTGGTGCGGCGAGTGGAAAAGAACGAAAACGAGAAACACTGAGTGCCGAACGAGCAACGAGCCAC
>JAODTR010058142.1:0-17252 GCA_025399935.1 Amblyopsis rosae
GAAAACCGGCCGGTCAGGCTTGACAAAAACCGGTATCGGAATCGGTCAGGAAAAAATGCAATCGGTGCATCCCTAAATGAATGCACGTGCATTTTAGAACATAACTCTCTTGTGCAACGCGCAAAGCTAAGTTTAATCAAACGTTACACCAGATGACTCCAGTCATTGGCACCTTGGACCAGAGAAACTAGTTCCATGTTGTGCAGTGTCTGAGCCAAACATTCCAATTGGCACGGGTGCTAAATTATCAGGTGTACTGTAGTGACATTCATGGCTGGGAGGCCCTTACAACTCAGCGCAGAAGGTAAGGATGAGTAACGATAATGTAATGCTTTATGAATGACGTCAACTTGTTCTGTGTACTTTATTTCAGCTGCCTGTCTCAACCTCTTCTTATTCTCTAGGAATGCCTCGCCCTATGCCTCTCCCATATGTGAACCAGTGCGACATTCTCACTTATCTCTGCTCGTCTCTTTCTGCGTGTAGAAGTACATGTCACACTTTAACCCTAGTGGAAAGAGTTGTGGTTAGACAGAGTTCCTTTCTAGATGAAAACGGGAGATGTGACATGACATAGCGCAACCTGATGCTTTCTGACAGATCAATTAATGACAGGAAACCCAAACCCATCTGTATCTGTATGGAGGAAGGTTCAGAAATGTTCAAATTCACCACCTTGCTGTTATAGAAGTGGTTCTTAAACTAACTTGGGACCTTGCCATGGCCATGGGTTAGGCTTTAAGTTCCATGTCAAAATTTGATTTTCTAAATCATGCAAAAACTATTGTTTATGGGCCCAATGCATGCTGTTACAGTATAATTTGTGCTTCATTGCGTGCAACCCCTAACCCGTCCTTTGAAACTGTAAAGGGCTGGTCGTCTACTTTCCAAATAGTAATTGCAATTGATTGGATGAACCACACCTAAACCACACCCGTATAGCGATCAATACGACGGCGATTGGTAAGTTCAGTTGCTACTCGAACATATTCAAAATTATTCCGAGGCTTTCCAGACTGATTCTCGCGGCGAAATTAAACTGAAGCTTGCGAGATCAGCATGGTCTCGCAAGGCTATGCAACCCCCTGCAGGTACAGACAAACTTACTTTTGGAGGGCATGTATCAAAAAGTATGAGAACTACGGTGTAATTTATTTGCACCTGAAAGTAGAACATGGAGGTCATCATGATGTCCCAGTTGATGCACTGAGTTAAAATAATGTGCCTAAAAAAACAACACAGTGGTGTAGCTAATGAAGACACAAGATACTTTCACTTGACATAAACCCTCTCTGCATAGACTTAACATGCAGTGATATATACATTGTTTTTGTTCTACAATAGTGACCGTTTTGCACTTTGACTATTATGCCAATTTTCCACTGCTGGTACCAGCTCGACTCTACTCGCCTCTACTCGCTTAAGGGAGCTTTTCCATTGCATAGCGTCAGCTCTACGCGACTCTGCACGAGTCTTTTTCCACTGCAGATACTACCCACTCAGTTGTACCTGGTCGCCATAGCGACAGCGCTGTTTGAACCACTCCTGCAGTAGATCGGTAGTCATTTAAAAAGATTTTTTTGGAAAATGTCTCTACCTTGGAATGTCCTTTGGTAGCTGTGTGCAGCCAACAGTTCATAGTAGGGCTGCACGATTTGACCTAAAATCTAAATCACGTTTAATTGAACATTGTACCTCGATTAAGATTAATGAACGATTTTTTTTGCCTTTGTTTTGTTTGAGGTCTGCTCCATGATTCTTCCATTCAGCCGACTAGACAGGCAGAGTTACATTAATACACCATAGAACTATAAATAAGGAACACACACGCAGTTACTCACGGTAGTATTCAGCCGCTTTTGTGAAAACATACCATTTCTAAAAGCAAGATACTTAAGTGTTGCTAGCAATGGGCTAAAACATTACATATTTAAAGATACATGGAGTCATAATTATTAGCTTAAAGAAAAATATATTGACAGGCAAAATTATTATCCTGTACATGGACCTATGTTTATCATTCATGTGTGCATTTGGAATTTCATTTTCTCTACTCAACCTACTAATTGTAGAAATGTTTGTCTACTGTGATATTTTAGAACCATTGTTCCAGAAAACATATTTCCGAAGGAATGTCTCATAGAAAGAGTTGACTTGACATCACTGCTATAGCTTAAGTTACCATGAAGGGAGGCGGCGCCCCTAAAGTTATCTATTTGCTTCGAACTTGAAATCCTGTAACATACCTAAGATGGGCAGATAGATTAACAGTAGATTTTTAAAAAGCCCACCTTGCTATATAATAAATTGTCTGTCACGCATTATGAGTCTGTTCTGCTCTGATAAATGTTTATGTGACATCACCTGAGCTGCAGTGTTACAAAAATGTAGTTTCGATTTATGTCTGTGGTGGTTGATACTAATGGTGGTTACCGTAATAACAGCAGCGTTTCTCAGTAGATGCTGCTCATTATTGCTGCCTGGGATTGTCAGGGGCGTCCGGGTTCCCACAAAATAGGCTTATCTGTAAAACATGCATCCCTCCTATATGCTTGATTGAACAGGATTTTTTTTTTTTTTTTTATCGAGAAAACCTCGATTTTGTCGTGCAGCCCTAGATCATAGACATATTGGTCAACCTTAACTTACGTGAATTGCCCTGTCCAGCTCCCAGTAGATAACATTGATTATGCCGTCGACAACCTAGAACAATCTGCACTCCCTCAATTGATCACGCCGTGGTTGGTTTTGCGTTTTGCCATGTAATAATGTAATAAGTAAAAAGTAGCAGCTGCTTAGTTGCCATATGTATGCCTGTGTTGCGCAATGACGAAGCGACAAATTAATCCAATCAGTAGTCTGCATTGTTGTCACGTCACATTTTGGTATCGCCTCAGCTCGCTTGGAACCTCAACAAAGCAGGTACTAGAAAAAGTACCTGTTACCAGGTACTATCCCAACTTTGCCCAATGGAAAAGCAAAAATGTGAGTCGAGTTGAGCTGGTACCACGCAGTGGAAATGCTCCCAAAGTGAGTAGAGTCAAGGCGAGGCGAGTTGAGTTGAGCTGGTACCAGCAGTGGATCTCAGTATCGTGTCAGGGCCATCCCTACTAATGGAGCTTCCATTAGTAGGGATGGCACAGACACGATACTGAGATCGGAAATTGGTCCGATATTGACTTGAATAGCTGGATTGGTATCGGTGACAACTGGACAGTTATAACCGATACATGGGGCTGATACAATTCAATTAATTTACATGCGTAGGTCTACTGTCAAACATCAGCAATGTCTAGCCTACCCAGGCAACACCATCAGCAGCAGGTTTCTAAAATGCATCTAAGTCCTAAAATAGAGATTGGCTGTCATTTACTTTGCAACTTAACTAAAAACATAATTAAACACTGGAATCGGATCGGTACTCCCTATCGGTCGATACCGGTATCGGTATTGGGACTGAAAAAAACGGATCATGCAATCCTTAACTATTAGTTTAACAAAGTATGATAAACCTGTGTAATAGAGATGTGACCCTTAAGTTAACATTCTTTGCACATTTACACGCCACATTCCACCATATTTCAACTCAGTCCCAATATCTGAGGAGTGAGCTGGAGGATGCAGTTAAGAGCTCTATATCAGCTTCAGAAGGAGGCTGGCTTGCTTTCTAATTCGGAATGGTTGACTTTTTTAAATTGACTATTGTGGTGATCTTTTAAATGTCTGTGCAATGCTCGTTCACTCAACTTTAACAGAAATATATCCCTGAGGTTCTATACAAATTATAATAAACCTTTGGAAATAAGAACTGAAAAAGACTGCCGTAAATCATAAAATTATAAAAAAAATTGTAACACAACTTTTCAAAACACAACCCATCATCTCTTTGAGAAAAATATAAATGAACAGAGAGAAAATCCTTGTTAAATGTATTTGTATGCATGAATAGATGGATAGATGGTTGGATGGATGGTGTACAGTGTCCCATACCTGGTAGAACTCCCTTAACCATGTCTTCTGAAGATTTTCAAGCTAGAACGAGAAAAGACAAAGTATTTGATTAACAATGTCACTAAAATCAACAATTTAGTTAAGTATCATTTTTTCTACACTCTACATTCAGAATCATGTTATGTCTAGGCTGCCACATAGTAGGTATAGTATACAAGACAGGTTTTACAGAACGTGAGCTATAACAATTTCAAGTATTTGAAAGCCAAACTAAAAGGTAACATGTATAGACCCAGAAAAAGACTTGTCATATAGTGCGTTCCATTTGAACTTGAACACAGAAGTTGGACTAGGAAGGTTATTAAATCAGTCGTACAGTACTGTCCAACTTCTATCTGTGGACATGTTGCTATGGTGTTTGCATGAACAAAATACAGCGTAATGCGGTCATCTCGAGTGTGATGTCATTCCCAGTTGCAACATCCAAAGTAAATGGAACACACTATTAATCTATGTGGTTTGAATTCAATGCTTCCACTTCACTGACATACATTATTTCACTTCTTTTCTGAGCTTTGACCTGCTTGCATCTGTCCGTCTGTCCATAGATCTCTCTCTAAAAGGGTTATTAACAGACCTGGCCTTTTGGTTTGTGTAATGGAAAGAGAGACAGAGCCCTGGGCAGTCTACCATTTAAGGAGAGAGCTCCTCACACTAAGCTAGGTCTGATAAACTGAATGGTGTGAGAATGTAATATCTTATAACAAAGCCTACTGAAACAGATTAGTGCAGGTGTAGCATCGAGGGCATACCAAAGATATCACCATGGCAACCCTGTGAAAAAAAATGTTCCTCTGTAATTCCTCAATGTACTAGATGCAGGATATTAAGTGATACTTTATATTACTGCATACTGTATATTATAAAACAACAGGTGAAAAATACAGCTGTTTGCATCACATCCACACCATTGATTGATCCAGAGATGGGTTTACAGGTACAAAAGTTAAAGGGGCACTGCACTCTGTGTCTAGAAGCCCCCTAGTGGATAAAAGCAGTTTTACAAAAACATTGCTGTGAAACCCAAGCCCTCTTATCTCCACTCAACTGGGATTGCCTTCAGTACCCTACAATCACTTGTGGTTGCCTTTCAAAATGTAAACAGTGAGCTCCAGCTGAAATGTGTGAATTCTGAATTCACCTCTCCAGAACAGAAAAACGGTGTTCTTTCCTACAAATTCCTACACACAGGATTATTATAGTTCATTCATAATGACGAGCCAAGTGCACCTGTATGTGTCTCCAGCCCGCCAAACTACTGGAGGGCTGTGTGTGTGTGTACTACACTGATCCAGCGGGATCAGTATATGGGTCTATATAAGGACATGTACACTGGACTGTCATTAATCACACAGAGTGAGGGGGGAGAGAGAGAGAGAGAGAGATTCAAGCATTAGAACTGTCACTTGATCACCTCTGTTTATTATTATCTGCCTAGCATGGTCCCAGTTTAGCAGACATAAGTGCGTGGCTTGGAGCATGGCACTGGCATCAGTTTGTTTGTTTGTTGCGGTGCATGACACAGCAATGTGTCATGCCTTGTTCATTTTACAGTAAGTTGCCCAAACGGGGTGTGTGTGTGTGTTGGATTTAAACAAGATCTTCAAACAAAGACATATGACAGACCGCAGGTACACTACCATACAGTAAACCCAGACAGATATTTATAGCTCTTTCCATTGTGAAATTTGCCAAGAGCTAATGATAGTCCGTCTCACTGCAGTAGCAAAGGGTGTGTGTAAATAGCAGCCATGTGCATAGACTTAACCCAACCGAGCTAATGAATCTGAACCTGCGATTAAACCACAACAGGCATGCATGCAAGATGTTTAGATGTCAAGTTTGACAGGATAAAATGAATGGCCCAAACACATGGAAACATGGTCTATAGAGGGTGTTGGTAATCGCAACAGATCTCACTAACCCGATCGTTGCTTGAAGGCTAAGCATGTTATTGCTGGTTACCACAATACAAATAATAAGTAGGAGTCTGTCCACAGAATACATGTTTTTCTAAAAAAACTTTCATTGTCACCCGAAATACATCAATTTAATATGATTATCACAGCTAATAATTGCAGCAACAATATTCTGTAAGGAAGATAAAAGTAAGATTTTTATCTTACTTTTATCTTCCCTACATAATTTTTGTCATAAACATAAAGCCTTTTGTGGCTAGGTACAGTGCTAAATATATACCAACCATGCTAATTGGGGTGACATATCTAGTGTGTGTGTAGTTGAGCACGGCTGTGGTCGTGTGGAACAGAAGCTAATCTTGTTGGTGTAGCCCATGAGGACCCCCCCACCCACCCTACGCTCACCACTGACCAAGGCCCTGGAGAGAAAGTGAGCTAATGGAGAACAGAGGTAACAGGGCTTTCTCCATAGCAGGCTATATGTAGCCCCCAGCACCTCCCACAGCTTATCAAAAGTTAATTTGCACTTAATTAATGAGCCTGGCTGCACACTGGCGCAGGTAAAAATACAACTTCTCCCTGAGCTCTCCTCCCTGAGCTTGTAGTCTTTAGTCCTCTCCCATGCCTATATGCTTCTCTGTGGATGGCCTACATGTGGCCAGCATGGGGACTTAAAGGTCGCATACTACCAAATATGAGCGCTCCAAGCATGCGTCAGGCAAACACGTCGGTTATTTCTGTACAAAACAAGTGCTTTGAAGTTAGCAATATTTATACTACGATTTTCATGTGCACACATTGTTTCCTGTCAACAACACTGGTGTAACTAACATATTCGCTGAAAAATTTTATTTTTAATACGCCTAGAACCATCATTCATGAGCTTAATAGGACATTCACTGCCATCTGTAGTGGGCTTCAGCCTGTCGCACATGCACCTTCAACGCACACATGTCCACGCGGACAGAACATTTTGGAGGTGCGCTGTATGCATGACGATATTTAAGTCAAGTCACAAAGTCAATTAACTGATGTTAATTGCAATTGGACGCGCAAAGTATGCCTGGGCCTTAACAGACATGGCCTGCGTTTGCAGAGGAACTCTTATTCTAATACAGTACCAGCCACCATAGAGGTGGGATCTTAATGTGGCTACATGCTCCCTACCCAATATACCCTGCTCCACATTATGTGAACGTGGAGCAAACAAAGGGAATGTCTAGAGTAATATGTGAGGCTACGTTTTGGTAAACACTGGTTGCCAAGTGTCATTCTGGATTGTCCCTTTAAGTGGACGAGTGGTGGAAACCAAACCACACGCAAACAAGTAGCCCACAAAACCTCAGCTCTAGGAAAGCAATCCTGACTTGCTGTGCTCACACTATCCCAAAACATTTTCCAATTGTAAATGGTAAATATTTGAATGCAACAAATAGGATGCAAATTAGGCTACTAGAAGAGTCAAATGTTCCATCAGACAGACTTCTTACAAGGCTGCTACAAAGGAACGCCTTTCCTATATGCCAGGCCTCCAAGCAGAGGTCAAGCCTTGGAGGTTAACACAGGGGTCATGACCTCTGATCATGATTCTGCTGAATAAGGTATTCTCCAGCTGGTCACAGCAGAGCCTTTCAATCAGCTTGGCACTACAGCAGAAAGAGAGCATACATATTCAATATTTGATCTTCTTGGTGAATTTCTTCTGACAGTTGTAGTCACACAGTTGTGTGCTAAATGGTGTAAACTACTTGTTTGTTAATGTGTTCTTATCGATCCCATTTTTATTTTATATTATTGACAAAATGCTCCTTGGGGACATTAAAGGTGGAGTCAGAAAGATTGTTGATATTTTAACTGGATCCAAAGAGAAAAACACCTCTCCCTTCAATACCACATGGTGTTCCCTCAGAAGCTCCGCCTCCCAAATTGAATATGCATTGCCAAGGCTGGGATAGTGTTGTCTGTTGTGTGTCTGCACCACTTTGTGTTCCTATTACAGACACATGGCTGTCTGGAAACATAGGATCCATTATAGCTCATTGAGCTCCTATTTCTGTATTTCCCCCCCTTCATGTCTACATGTTTGTGTCGCAATCAGTCATTACACACGACCCTGACATTTTATATATGTTTTTCATTCTTAGCAAGAAAGTACAGTATTACTAACTGCTCTGCTCTCCTGTTCTTGTTCTATTCCACAGATATGACCAAGACCAAAACATTTGTTTATTTTCTGCTATAAAATGAGAGCCTAGCTGTAACCTCAGAGCCTTGCTATGAACAGCAACAATTAACGAGTACTATCTACTGAGAAAAACGCTGCTGTCTTACTATCAATAGTAACCACAACAGACGTAAATCAAATTTAAACTTCACATCACAGGCTCGTAACACTGCAGCTCCGCTGGCATCACATAAGCATTTATCAGAGCAGAACAAACACCTTGGACTATTTTGCACCAGCATGTAGTAGGGCTGGCCCCAAATATTTGATTATTCGGGTATTTGTTTGTTGGGTATGTATTCGATTTAAATATTGGGATTCAAGTATTCGCTTTTTCACATTATGCATGCATCCATTAACCCCTTCTGTCTCCATATAAACCCACATGTTGAAATGTAATTGCCTGCCCTACCCTGTGTCATCAACACAATTGATTGCAATTGGCTCTGTTTATAAGAAGAGGGCGAGGCTATTCATTCAACACACACTCTTATTGGCTAATACAGGAGGTATATGCTATAGTGTTTTTAATGGTGTTTTTGAGAAAGAGTATTCGAATACTCGTTCGGAAATACCATCAAGTATTCGAAACCTGTAAAGTGGTATTCGGGACAGCCCTAGCATGTAGGCTAGCGATTTTAAGAAAACTAATTCAATGAGACACATTTTCAGAACAATAGCTCTGAAATATCAGACCGAAATGCATACAAATGGTAGGTGCAGTGAGGGAAAGGCGCACCGATTTCAAATGTATGATATGTGACTGACACAGTACTAGAAATAAAGAAAACACACTTTAATCCCGGTTAATAGTGAAACCAGTTAATCGCTGCATCCCAATCATTAATCGTAATTGAGGTACATGTATGTTCAATTAATTGTTCAGAAATATAATTAGGCCAGGCCTATTTCAGCATTAATTTGCTTTGTTAACTAGCCATGTGATGTACTGTACTGTTAAGAGACTCAGGTTTTATTGAATACAACGATGTGCTCAAAGGAAGAAATGTGGCTTGGTATACAATGCTATGCTCCACCAAAACATCTTGGGGTAAACAAAGGGATACTTACTGTAGTTATAGTGTGAACAGGAAAAAGAAGCGGGAAAGAGTTCAATAGGAACCCAGCATCACCCCCCACAGGTAAATGTTAATTCGATAAGACAAAGAGGGCAGTCTGGGAAACCATGGCACTGCCAAAACACAGGAACACAGCAATTTTGCGTGTGGATGTTAAATACATTTGTCTGTCTGTAAAGGCAATAAACTACGATCAATAATCAAATCATAGCTCCTCTCACAGCCGGCCCTTTACTGTCTAGAGAGGATACCAATCACCACTCTACTGTGTGTGGATACACTATTACATCATTAGAAAGGAGGTTACTGGCTTTCAGGGGAGTGTTTGGATGACTAAAAATAGATGATAGATGGAGGGCTTTGACTGAGGAGGGGATGGGGGAAGAAGTCACAGCTGGAGCAGCAGGAGGGAAGCTCGCCTAGCCCCCCCCCCATATACACCAGGTCTCCCCGTGAAGCCTGAGTGACACCAAAGCAACTGTGTTGGGGGTAGGAGGCAGGGTCTTATCTAACTGTCCATCAAACCCATTATAGAACTAATTAGTGCAGCTCTACCAGAGGAATTAGGCCTATAAACTGGCTCTTCAGGGCCCCCGTAACCCCCGTCATCTGCCTGAGGCCTGGAAGAAGAGCCCTGGTGTGTCCTAACTTTTTGACCCATGACCCCGTCAGCCTATGGTACTGTAGTACTTCTCTAAAAATGAAAACATTTATTTCAGAAGCTTGAAATCATCTTGCAACCCTCCAAAAGTATTTCCCGTCATCCCAGGGGGTCCCTCAACACCTGCTGCTAGAAACACTGGTGTCTGAGATACACTGGCTATCACAGAGAAGGAACAGCAGTGGCTTCAGACAGTCAGCAGTTATAGTTAACAGCTACATTTGTAACACTGACAGCTCCCACGCACATCACAATGAGCATATTTAAAAGGGGAAATATGAACAGCTAAATAACTAAATAAAGAACAGAAAAAACAATTCAATAATTTTATAAAGTGCTTGTAATCTTCTATGGGTAGTGCAATGGGCGACGTACTCTAGATAAGTGTCATAAGAAAAACAGGAAATTACAGCACTTACAAAAGCCACAGCCGTGTGGTTTGAAAGGCTTCGACTGACAGCACAGAACTACACCTCATTCAGCATATCTCGCTAACGGCCAAATCAACCTTCACTATTCAATCAGCTGTACAGCGGCAAGACCTGAGATTGCTACTGTACGTGCCTGCAAGTTACTGTACAAAACATCGACTTCCAACCTTAAAATAAACTGTGACGTGATGCAAAGTTGGTGAGCATCTCTCTACATTTAACTATGGGTGAGAATTATGGGCTAGGATGTTGGTTACTTACACTCTGAAAAGATTGAAGAGTATACACACCAGAGCTCTGTGTGTATTCCAGCTTTGGCCAATAGGGAAAACATACTTTTTTTTAAATATATAAATTGAAATAACCCCAAAAATTATATTTCCAGGCTCTACAACAGCATATTAAGGCCATTGTAGGTTAAAAAAAAAGAAGAAAATATTTGGATAAGTTGAGCTTTTGTGCATCAGGAACTACAACACAGAATGCAATGCTGGTTACATCTAAGGGCAACTAAAATGGGATTTGTATTACAGCAGGACAAAATAGGCTACAGATCCATTTTTGATCAACAAAGTGTTATCCTTCAAAGAGGGCAGTGTTTTAGCCTAGGTCCCAGTAAAATTTCTCCAAATTCCAGGAGTCTCATTTATAAAAGTAGCGTAGGCACAAAACGGGGCTAGAAATATGTGTACACCACTTTACACGGAAAGGTTGTGATCTATAAAAAATAAACTTGACGGGAGAATGTGTGGTCTTCCATGCATACTTTAAACCATACATATGCAGAAAATTTTGATAAAATGGGAAGCTGCGACTCCAATGGCAGAAGTAAGAATCTTGAGAGATGTTTTGAAATTAATAACATTTTGAAAAGCAAATATAACCTCTTACATACAGCAGGGACGTCGCTATGAATTGTAAATATATCTATTATTAGAAATGCCTAATTGTTAGACATATGAAGAGGTGCATGTGAGACAGCCAACAATGTAAAACAATAACATTTATTATTTTTTATACCAGAAAACGCAAGCCGTTTACTTTTCAGCTCACTGAATGTTAGAGCAAATACAACATTGTAGTAAATATCTGTTCTCTCAAAAGGTTTGATGGCACTATGCCACGCCCCCTTTCCCCAGAATCCATTTGTGTGTGTTTTGTGCTGAATAGAATTGTTATATAATAATATTATATATTATATTTGTGTTTTAGCTTAAATCTTTGCCTTATTAGTTTCTAATATCTAACTACTGAACAATTACGATATTGATTGGACACCCTTACCTTGCTTATATGTACGGGTGTGCTATCGCTACACGTTATTTACACACACGTTACTTTCAACTATATCTTTGCTATATATACGCCTTCATGCCTTTTGTTGTTGACGGATGAAAGACACTTGTAGAAGTCATATTAGATCAGTGTCTCAAACTTGAGAAAAAGTTTGTCTATAATGAACTCCCCACTAACCATGAATCTCTAGTGATTGGGTGAAATTACATTTGTAGGTTTTTTTGGGGGTTTTGCATTGCAGTCATCAATAATATTTATTTAGGGAGTTTCAGTGACCATTTATAGGCAATTATAATTATATACTGTAGGCGTTAATTGGGTGAATGGAGCTCAGTTGCTGTTAAGTGTCTTGACTACATAATGACTGCGAGTCAACCTCCCTATCCACCATCTTATCCAGCCCTCTGCCCATACAAAATGCACTGTGCGCATTGCTTTGTCCAAGAGAAAACCCTTGTGACATTGCTGCCCAGTTAAATTTCTCACGTTGGGAAATCTTTTTCACAAGGCAGGAAGTTATTTTCCCCTGACATGACAGCAGTAATATTGTTCTAATGTCTAAACATTTATGACCCAAAAGTGAGATTAATTTTAATGGCCTGAAGAAAATGACGTTTGGTTTAAGCCTATTTATTTTTGCAGTTCTTTGAACAACCACTTACAATTCATCTAATATATAAAATAGATCTAAAAAGGATTTCCAGTATGTAATGTATCGTCCCCAGAAATTATCTTACCATTGTGCTACTGTTATTTTTGTGATGAGCTGCACTATTGAACTATTGCAACCAATCATTTCAAGGGGTGTTTTGTTTTCAGTTTTCTGAGTACTCAGATGGATTGAGGTTATTAGATTGAGTTGGCAATTCAATAACATGTTTCTCTCTATAGTTTAGCAGATTACAGGTCCGCTGCAAAGGGATTTTACAGAAAATATGACTTTATATTATTTGGTTGGTTTGGTTGGTATGAAATGTTTCTATTTAAAAGATCACCCTGCTGCTGTTATTGGCCACAACATCATTAATAAACACTAGATCCGGTGATAAATTATATCACCAAGTCATAACACTACTTCGGCTAATTAGGTTCTGGTTAGGATATTGGGTCGACCCATTATTTCACGACATTCTTCTTTCCATCACTCTAGCAAAGGTTAATCTCTGTATTATACACTTTGTCCGTGAACTGTACAAGTTTTATTACGTAGGTTTTGTTTGTTAGCAAAATGCCACCTGGTCTTTCTCATTATCGGCGCATATGGTGCATCTTGTGATAAACACTCTGTGGATATGATGGTGTAGTAGTAGCCTTTCCATTAGTGTAATCTCTGACACAGCTATGCCTATGGTTGTGTTATCGGGCTGGTTGGCCTTGGAAAAAGGAAGTGAATGTAATTCTCAGTCCGCTACAGTGGTCTTCCATGATCCTCCAGGCCATTTTGCTATTGGTGTGCACACAAACGTGGCAAATGAATTAGGAAGCTCCAAACAAGACATATAAAAATAGCACGTTTTCTAACTCAATAATCTCCAACATCTATTATTTGGAAATGCTGTCCCTACTAAAGAAAGCTCAGCCATTGGCATAGCAGCATATAGCAATGGAAGGGGCTAGTGATAGGTGTTATCAATCTGTTTCGATAGCTGAGTAACACGTCAGTTTACTACACATCTGCTGCAAAGGAATCAACAGGAAACAGTTCAGAGGAAGATGAGGAGGAGGAAGATGGAGGTGTTGCCTGCATCACAACGTAGATGGTCACACTTCCTCAGGTGGAAAGCCTTGCACCAGAGACACTATAAGACATGCCACATGTATCATTTTGAATGGAGCTCTATGGGAGAATTCTGAAACGGCAAATATGGCAGTTGGAAGAACATATCAAAATAACACTTTTCAAAAGAGCCAATCGTCTACTTTATAACTGACAACCATGAACCTATTTAGCCAATCATGTGGTGGCATTGATGTAAGCCACCTGCCTATACTTTCTTCCTAGAAAACTGCCTGGGGTGTTTCAAAGACAGCTGCAAGTGGCGAGACTTGCCTATAAGGACTTTAATTGTACGTCCTGGAGAAACACTGCACTGTGGACCGTACTGTAACTGCTGCACTCCTTGACCTCTCTGGGTTGTGCCTCTATCTTTCCATTAGGCCTCCGCTCCCACCATGGCTTTACCATTAAGCTCTCTTCCCATCAGCACTCTCCTTCCTTGGCTTGCTCACTCTTTTTTTGGCCTTTCCCTCTTGCCGTTAGGGGCCTTATCTCGCGGCGCTCTCCTGCACACAGCATCCTGTTTGCGCTGAGGCAGGACAAACATTGTCTCAGCGTGACGCCGAAGACATTTCACAGGCTATCACGTTTTCTGCATGGGCCTGATATCTCTATAATTGGGCTCTTCCTGCTGTGGAACGGGAGACAGAGTCTGAATGGAAATAAATAAAGAGAGAGAAGAAAAGGATGATTATTTTTGTGTTTGTTGTGTGTGTGGGAGGGGCATTGGGTCAATTTTTTTTATTCCCACCAATATAAAAAAAATGCCCCCAACAAGCCCCCCCCACACACACACACACACAAACTTTGACAATCTTGTCATCATGTACGATGTAGAGCAGCAATACCAACAGTGTCCGTGTGACGAAAATAGGTTGAAATTCATCATAGTTCATCAATCCATCCACTCCCTCATCACCAGGCAGAAAAATGCCCTTGATTTGGGCATACAGAATATCATGTCTGAAATATGCCCAAATCAAGACCAACTCTCCCACGTCGTCTACTTCAATAATGGTTCCCCAAAGCATTGACCTTCGCCATGTGCCAGAAATCTGCGGTTCTAAAATAAACAGAGGAGAGAGCAGTGGGTTTCCACAGCACAAGACCAGCCTGAGCGTGAGTGAGTCAAGCCTCTAAACCACCACCACAACTAGCTTAGTGGCTAGCTGAGGAGCTAAGCTAGCCACAGATAGATTGGTTTGTATTCTAGTAAGCATGTCTCAATGTCTGAGATAGTTCCTTTTTTTAGCTTTGTTAGCCATCAATCTATTTGAGCAGCATTTACATGTGTCCTTCACAGACCAGGTGATGTAGGCTAGACCCCGTTTTCAAAAGTGTAAAAATGTTAGGCAAAACAAAGGGACCATAACAATGTAATTAGGTCCATTACAAAATGTAATGACTGTTAATAATAGATTATGATGACATTTTTACCACCATGTTCATCAAAATGACAAACGCAGAGAAAATCTACTGCAAACTGACATTGTGTGAGTGGACTTGATGTCATTGTGTCTGTCCAGTTGTCATGTTTCTTCATCACACTCGTCCTCTTCTACCATGTAAATTATTCTCTCTCTCCCAGTGACCAACACACAAACAACACAAAAAGGAGACTCCCAAAATGAGAGAACTTGGTTCAAAACGTGTACAACAGGAAACACATTTTTGCGCAAAAATGCATTTTATGGGAATGGCAGTATGCAACATTAATAACCTTGAGTCATTGTCTGATTCCACAACTTTCTGAGGTACTACCGAAGCAAATGTGAAAGTTGGTAATAACATACATGTGCGTGTCAAGTGTCTTATTTTTGTGGTTGTTAAGTGTACTTGACAGTCCTAACCATGTTGGGCATTCAAGAGATGGTAGGAAACATGGAGCAACATTAAGCAGGGAGCAAAATAAGGTTTCTCCAGGTACCACGCTGTATTCACAGACACTGCTAGAGTTCATAGTGCCGAATAGCAACACAATATTATTTCAAATAGCATTTATAGCTTAGCCTAATTATTCTGTTAAGATAGGTTGTATGTGTGTAATATAACCTAGTGTGACTTGAGCAATCCATATTTTGGATAGTGACAAGGAAATAGTGCAGGTCAAGAATGCAGTGGCCCTTGGACACACCATTGAAAGGACAGATGAGCAACATGCACCTATTCACTACAAACAATGGACAGTGTCTCCAGGGGGCGGAAATGGCACAGCGGTTAAAGCGGGTCACCTGGCAACCGAAAGGTTATTGGTTCGACCCCTGCCCTGCCCACCCTGGCTAAGTGTCGAGGTACTGTAGCAGCCATCACCATGTGAATGAATGGGTGAATGTGAGGCAATCCTGTACAGTTACAGCCCACATAGAAAAGCACTACACTAAAAAAATGCAGTCCAGCTCTTAGAGTAGAGAAACAAAATAATAATATGACACGATTCACTTAAAAGGTGTGTCACAAATCAACCTCATCAGTTTCACAGTTCCAGCAAGCAAAACACTTTCCTCTGGACTACACATCTTCCTGTCAGAACAGTCAATCCCGTGACCTTGTAGAAGAAACAAGCAAGACAATAGGACAGAATGAACTGTGGAATAAGCACACACACAAACAGGATAGGGAGTGGATGCAGAACATCAAGCTGAATGTAAACAGGAATCAAAAAACAAAGTGCTGTCTAACTCTAATCTCTCTGTTCCAGATGCAAAACTTGTTCAAGCTAACAAAAACACCTTGTATAGTACTCAAATGTGTGTACACACACACCATTGTGGACATTATATTTTGACTGAAAATTTGATTTTGGATAATGGTAAGCCTATAGTAGGCAAACCATTTACCTAACCTGGTTTCAACGTAAACACTGTAAATTCTGCAATGTTTCCAAATTATTACATAAGTTAATCATATTTTACGGGAGCAATGGTTAGTGAGCTAGCTGATTATGGTTGTGTTTTTTGCTCGTCATTGCTCGTTGTTTTAATGTGATTTACGCTCACTTATAGAAGCGAGAATAAAGTTAATTTCGACACTCAGTGAATTGTGATTCCCAATACTGTTGTAGGGCCCAGTCCGAATATATTAAATGATCCATTTGTTCTATTAAAAATGGACTACATTGTGGGAAAAGCATTCTAGATATCAGATATTGGTCAGGCAACATTTAGAATGTGTGTTCTCATCATTCCTGTCAGGATAGTCTATCATGAAACCAAAAAGGTGAAAGGTCACGGAGGCCTTATCTAAACACTGTGGTCTTCTTGATTAAGCTTCACACAATCAAGGCAAGTCAAGAATTAGCCTACTGAGTAAAGGGGGCAACGCCCTTGATAGAATTGTGTGTGTAAAAGTTGTTCTGTAGTTCTGTTCTGGGCACACTCGATGACAAAGAGGTTGATAACGATACAACCCTCAATACCAAATATGGACCCTGACCACAAAATGACAGGCTCACAACACATTCTATAATGTAAATAAAAGGATAAGAAGCCATCAACATATCTTATTAGACCTTTATGAGAGCTGAACGGAGAGGCCAAACACTCAGGGCGCATAAGGAGGTCAATAGAGAGCAAAAATATCAGCAGACGCCCGGACACTTGATTTATCAACTGCTAGGAAAACAATTACAGAGGTTTGCTCTACGAAAGCTTGCTGTTACCAGAACAGTCCCAGTTGAGAAATAGGGCGTGGCAAGCCCCAAGTTGCCAGTTTGTAGAAACCGAAACAAAATGCACAGGTAATATTCTACAATAAATGCCCTGCCCAAAACATCAGATAACATTGTGCGGGAGGTGGAGCGCTACCATTTAGATCTGGTGGGGCTTACCTCTACGCACAGTCTTGGTTCTGGAACC
>JAODTR010058153.1:1914-17251 GCA_025399935.1 Amblyopsis rosae
CTGAATGCCTCGTTATATACAGTATTACTGAATGTCTCATAATACAGTATAACTGAATGCCTCATTAGATACAGTATAACTGAATGCCTCGTTATATACAGTATTACTGAATGTCTCATAATACAGTATAACTGAATGCCTCATTAGATACAGTATTACTGAATGTCTCATAATACAGTATAACTGTCAAGTTTTACAGGAGCCTGCTTAAGAATGTACCATACTGTAGGTAGAAGGTACTGCAGGTGAGAAACCATCTCACTGTCTTTTCACTATTGTATAGGCCAGAGAGGTGCCCAATGGACAGGAATGTAAACACACCAGCCCTGCATGTTCTGACCTCTTCCTAATATTATTGTTGTTGTTATTGTTGTTATTATTATTATTATTATTATTATAGGAGGGAACTAGCAGCTGAAACCTATCAATGTGCTTCCCCCTCCCCCAGCTACTGTCTATTTCCAGAGACCTGCTGGTGCACAGAGGCAACCTGTTCGATCTCTACCCATCCGCTCTTAGGCTCCGTGCCTCTAAACCCATTTAGAGTGTCTGGCCAACTATTAAACTATGAGTGCATCGGGAGACTCGTCTCCGGCACATGTTTGCTGGGTTTCCATGGCAGCGGAGCAGGGATCGCTCTGCTAATACATGCCTCTGTCTGCTGCGCGCTAGGTCCACCCCTAAACCCTGAGTGGGGCAGGGCTAAATTTAGCCTTGTGAGAACTAAATAAATAATGACGATGTTGGGGGTGCGTGTGGGACGGGGGTGCCGAGGGGGGGAAGGGGGCAGGGGAGTGTGTACGTGCTCCACGGGGGAGGGGGGAGAGGGGGGCATTGAGTTCATACCCTGTCGGCCCTCTGTCCCCTCCCCTCAATAGCCCACCCACGTGCACAACCCTTTCTCCGATCAGCATGTGTTAGATTAGCTCTGTGTGTGTGTGTGTGTGTGTGTGTGTGTGTGTGTGTGTGTGTGTGTAGGCTGCCAGTATATGCAGTGTCTATACGATACAGGGCGTTGTGTGTGTGTGTGTGTGTGTGTGTGTGTGTGTGTGTGGGGAGGCTGCCAGTATAAGCAGTGTCTATACGATAGAGGGCGTTGTGTGTGTGTGTGTGGAGGCTGCCAGTATATGCAGTGTCTATACGATACAGGGTGTTGGTGTGTGTGTGTGTGTGTGGAGGCTGCCAGTATATGCAGTGTCTATACGATACAGGGCGTTGTGTGTGTGTGTGTGTGTTGAGGCTGCCAGTATAAGCAGTGTCTATACGATAGAGGGCGTTGTGTGTGTGTGTGTGCGTGTGTGTGTTGAGGCTGCCAGTATATGCAGTGTCTATACGATACAGGGCGTTTTGTGTGTGTGTGTGTGTGCTTGCGCGGTGATTCAGCTCTCCTTCCCGGCAGCTTCCAGGCGTTCTCACCCAAGTGTGTGCCTGTTCAGGCCAGCGACTGGTTCAGACCGGCCCCGCGAGACGAAGTCGAATACACATAGATTGTTATGGACGGTGTTGTGACCTCATCGCATTCCTGCTCAGCTTTGTCAGGTTGATTCTGTTGCTATGGTTTTTCCAACTAACTAAGCCTACCCCCCCCTCTACCCCCCTCCCACAATTCCCTCTCTCACTCACACACACACACACACGCATTACACCGACGACCCTGGTGGTGAGGAGGAAGACTCTAACCACTAGCCGATTCATGGCAAATATACTGACAGCATTTTCCTATTGGCACTGCAGTCCCATCACGTGATGCATCTTTAGTCTCCAATGCTGTATCTCTGGGCTCCTGGTTAGGCTTAGTTAGCGCGGGCAGCAGACTAACCGAGATGATCATAACGTGTGTGTGCGTGCGTGTGTTTTAGCTATCTGTACTGTACAGAACGAACCAAAGCGGAAGTTGATTTGAAGACTATCTCTGATGTTGATTTAGAACGAGTGCCTCTCGTGCAGAGGAATAAAGAGAGCAGGCGGGTGTGTGTGTATGTGCACGTGCGCAATTCTTCTGTGTTTTTAAATACGTGTGTTTTCCAATGGGGAAGGGGGGGTGGTAGTGAATTGAGGGTTTGTTTCAAAGACTGACGATCACATCCAGCTCAGTGAAAACAGCTCTTGTTCACGAAAAGAGAAGGAGAGATAGGAGTGTGTGTGTGTGTGTGTGTGTGTGTGTGTGTGTGTGCGCATGCACAAGCTTTAGTGAGAGACTTCCGCTGCCATTTGAGGTCTGCATGCAAATGAAACCTCACAAACAAGTACACGGGGGGAAGGGTCAGTGGGCATAGCTCTCCACCAGCAGAGGAAGAAAACGCTTAAAGCTACAGTCAGCTACCGCAAGCTAATTGTAAGCTAATACACATTTAGTCAAATTCACCAAATATCTCATTTTGCTACTGTAGCTTACCGCTCTTTGCGTGCGTTGAGAAAATTACTCCATACTTCCACACAGCCCTGGCGCCGTAAATAGGGACATAAACAAAGTTCCGAACATCGCTCACAACAACAAAGCTGTAGTACTACGCTTTGCTTCACAATACTTTTCAATGCGTGAAGTGGCGCCGCGGGGTGATATTGTTTTGATTTGAGGTGAAAGCACCTTCCACTACTAGTAGGAAGTAGAAGTTCTTTCTTTGCATTTCTGCATTTGTTTATGGGAAGCACAACTGTACATGTATTACCTCTCTGTACAGCACTTTGGACTGCAATTATGTATGAAAAGTGCTATATAAATAAAGATTATTATTATTATTATTATTACTAGTCTACTAGCTGGACAAGAGACACACACACACACACACACACACACACACACACACACAGGAGCACATATTACTTACCAGGTATGTGTGTTGGGGTTTCTATTTAACATTAGCCTGCGCCTGAAACCTATTCCTACAGAATAAGTGACCTGTAGGCCTTCATAACAGCCTACATAACGGTCTACACATTGTGTATTTCAAACCAGAAATATGACCACCAAGTGTACATGCCTTTCATTTATTTGACTTACATTTCACACACGCATATCTACACATTTAAATTGAGCATAGCAATAGGGTAGAACTAAGGAGACATTAGGTGCATGCTGTTTGTGTGAATCCCCGGGACTAAC
Organism: Amblyopsis rosae; assembly: GCA_025399935.1. Taxonomy (NCBI): domain Eukaryota; kingdom Metazoa; phylum Chordata; class Actinopteri; order Percopsiformes; family Amblyopsidae; genus Amblyopsis; species Amblyopsis rosae. Next base: position 5,018 of record JAODTR010058153.1, read on the forward strand.
TAGTTTTTCTTTTCTTTCTGTGTTCATTCCAGACTGATGACTGATGGGATAACCCCGCCTGCAGCCTAGGTGATGAGGTTGCCACGCCGACAGCTGGACCATGCGCTGCAGCGGGCGGCCTTTGACCCCCACCCTTGTTCCAGAGGTCGCAAGGACTGCTGTTGTCATGGCAACAAGGACACTTGACCCTTCGCCCAGATGTTCCCCCTCTCGGCACCCAAAACATTCAGGCGCCAACGCTGCTGCTGTATTAAAACACTTAAGACTCTAACCCATAGATTTACTATTTATCTGTGTATGTAGGCCTGCAAAATTATTATTTGATACTCTTTTATGGTATTATTATTATTATTATTATTATTATTATTAATTAATTCTATTATTATTATTTTATTTTTTGTTATTTTATTTTATTTTTGTTATTCATACACTTTCCACTGGCTGTAGCCATTGAGGCCAGTGACCCTTACCTTAAAACCTGTGAACCAAACCTGGAGAACGTGGACACACTCGCACACACAAAACATTTCATGCATACAGAATTGCATATATATTTATTTATCATGTATTTGTGCATTTAGTGAAATGTGTGTGAATATGTACACAGATTGTACTGCAAAAAAAAATAAGTGGTGGCATTTCTTAACATATTTAAGGATCTGAGTTAGCAATTGCTCCTAAAATAAAATAAACTAACTCTACCTCAGAGTAAACACCAGGTTGCTACCCATTCACACAGCAGAAATATATTTAAAGTAATCTATTTATTTTCAGAGCAGAATGTTTTTGTAAGACCACCAATCCAAAGCCTTACTTGTGCTGTCAGTTCTGGCCTGACAGCTCTTTTTAGTTTGGACCTATGAACACGCAGTATATCAAAGACGTACGTGGTGTCAGAACAGCATGTTTGTCAGAACTATAGACAGATGACATATCTGAGATTATTTTTTTCCCGAGCTACATTAAAACAAAAGTACTAAAGATTAATATATTTGTTAACATGGCTGACAGAATATTTGCTTAAACTCCTCAAAGAGCAAACAGCAGAGGGAATCCAGTTTGACGTTCCACTCAGCTGATGTGGCAGAGCTGTACCTGCCATGCCAGCATGTTTTGCGGACACGTACAACAGCACTGAGGACTTACAGTAGGGAACAGACACATCGTAGACTGACAGGTTTGCTTGCAGAGCCTTTTGCCACAAACGCACTCGGTGGAGAGTGAATGGGGCGGGACAAACCAGAGCTAATGTCTTGCACTTACAAACTCCCCAGATTGTAACACAAGACACTTTTGAATGTAGTACATGCTGTGCTCAATGCTTGGGAACACAACCCAACACCACAACAACTACAATGACCGCCACAAAGATGAAACATGACACAGAAATATAAACACACAGACTAGAATAATTATCTCGCGCTTTGGTACTCAATCTTTGCCTATATCTTGTAAATAATGTAATAATACAGAGAATTGCATTTCTCATCAAAAGTTGAGACACTTTGATGAGAGCTTTTAAATTAAGTTGAATAACTTATGTTGTTTGTACTGTACATACTATGTGTTTGCGTGAATTCCCTGATACAACGAAAAGCACTAATTAAGATATAAACAACTGGGTTTGTCCCTGATTTGAAATTGTCATGGGAAAGTCTTGTGAAATGAATGCCACTATGAGGACATTTTATAATGCTGTAATTCAGAGAAAGATTTTAAAATCATTAATTAATACTTGACATAGTTAATTATTGCTACTTAGGTACAATACAAATGGCATATGCAATATTTACATTTTTGAAAATTAGTTTACAAAGAGGTACCAAATGTATAAAAACTATGTCAATAATGTTTGTTATAGCTTAAAACCAGATTTTTGCTGTTTGTACATTTTCTTTTTCTGCCTATTTGAAATGGAAATATTTTTGTTTGTTTATGCTAATGGAGCAGCGTTTTGCATTTGGATAATGTTTCATGTTGAGTTTTTATTAAGCATCTAAAGGTTATGATGTGGGCTCTGGTTTATCTTGCTGTGTCTTCCATTGTAAATACTTCATATCTTGCTTATTGTGTTGCTACTAAGAGATGATAATTTAAACATGTAGTTCATTGCTTTAGACTGTATTGATTCTTTATAGACACACGCAATAAATAACAATGTTATTTAAGAAAAAAAAAAAGTATCCCCGTTTCTGTCTTCCATGACCTTTTATCCACATCCAAACCAGTGTTGCTGTTTCATCTCGTTTGAAAAGGCCTTTTGCCAGAGCAGATGTCTCATTACAATGTTTCTCTATACCCATTAAGTAAACCATCGTCTGGGAACAGAACAAGAAACATTCTAGCTTCTCTCTCTCTTCCACTTCTGCACAGCCCCCATCTCATTTTCGAGGAGTGTGCTCGAAGCACTGGTAGTTAAAAGCCCTAAGATGAACATGAGAAGACTGGGAGCTGTCGTAGAACAGTGTTACTGTATCACCGTCCTCATTGTCCAGCCCCCACCCCAGCAATAGTAATTAGACTGGCATGTTGAAGGGTTAGTTATTCCCTTCCCAGTTTTGGGGGCAGCATGATAGGATTATGATTTTGTTGCCTTTAGCCATATGCTGTCAGATTATTAATTCTCAAACCCTGCTAATTAAAATAGTAATTAAGGCTGGGAAAGAGGTCTAATTGTCTGCTATGGCTAGTGGTATATGCATTTGTGTGTGGGGAGGGGGTGTGTGTCTTTTAGGGGCTGTGGGCGTTGTTCAAGCTGGAGGGAGGGAGATGGGATGTTTTTGTATTTTGTGCATTAGCACAGTGATGGGGGTGAGGTGAACAGCTGGAGAGGAGCTGGTGTCTACAGATGGACTCACGTATGGAGGTAAATGTCATCTACCATCTGTAAAACATGTCCCATACAGCACGACGCCCAACTACTAATACGTCCAAAAGCTGCATACGAACACAATCCACATGCACGTTGCCAGTGGGTGGGTGTTCATATGTCAATGTGGGTTATAATACCATAGAAACCATCTGGCAAACATGCTAGCAACCTTCATGTACTGTGTTGCTGTCAGGGTATTCCCATTAGGAATGTAAGAACAATATGCTAACCATTTTGGTTAATGGATAATGTGTTATGGTTAGCATACTGTTATCATACTGTATGTCACACACCTACACAACCAGGCACAGTGTACTGGTGGGTTATTTCACAGGCAAATGACACTGATTGGTAGTAAACGGGTTTGAGGGGAGGCAATGCAAATCATTACAGTGGAAAAGAAAAATGTAGCAAGCTCCATTAATCAGCCAACCAGCAAGAGTAAACACTGAGTCTCTATCACTGTCTCTCTGTGTCTTGGGGGGTTGTGCAACACTAGATGCAGGATCGTACTGTATGAGTATAGTGTGAAGTATAGCCTCACAGTCATCAGGGAGTCATCAGCCTTATGGACAGAGACCCTCACAACCTCCACAGGAAATGGTATGTTTCCGGAAAGGGCTGTCTGGGACACAGACACTACATTAGTGGCTGTGTAAGACATCAATGTGCGCTTTTAAAAGCCTGCATAGGCCCTATGCCCTATGGCAATTTGACCCTCCCCCCAAAACAAATATGCACACACGCACACCAATCAATTCCCAGTTGGTTTTGTGTGACCAGCCATGGTAATCTTGTAATGTATTTTATGCATTACCGGACATATGGAAGGTTGAGTGTATGAGAGAAAGAGTAGGCTATAATATTCTATTGTTTACTATGTGTCATATTTGTTTTATTATAGAGAGCTTTGTTTGACTTTAAACTATTTAAATGTTCACTTGCTTTGACTATGTAAACATACGAGAAGGAGAGTGGGAGAGAGATAGAAAGGGAGAGAGACGGATGTGGATGGAACACTTGGCTTGAATCTTGAAAACCTTAAAAAGTTCACAAATATGTTTTTAGGCTACTCACCATTACAGATTACAGTAACAAGTGCACACTGAATTACATTAAACAGATACTGGCATATATGTTTCCTAGATTGTTTGCAAATTGCTTGCTTGCTTTATCAAATACACAGGACATATTTCAGATGGTGTGTGTGGTCTACAGTAGACCTTGCCTAGGAATGATTTGCAGATTTAACAGTTTGCATAATACACCACTGTAAGAGGTCTGTTTGAGATGAGTAGAACTGCAAGAGTAACAAGAAATTGATTAAAGATGTCTACATGACTCTGTTTTGTCACAGAGTTCCCTGGAAGAAGCTGCATCCTGCCAACAAATACATGTCCCCACTTCTGTGGAAAAAAAAAACAGTAAAAGAAAAACATTGACAGCTCAAGGAGGGACACTACACATGTTCATTATTCTCCGTGATTGTTTTTGGTCCACCGTGTCAAAGGTCAGCATCAATACAGAAAGCTATTTTCAGGTTTGACAAGCAACAAAGATAACGTGTACTATCTGTCCAGAAGGGCAGACCTGGTGCTATGTTCGAGAGCCAGAACAGTATAGACCACATGCTACCACATTCCCTAACCAACACAGTACGCTATGGCTTTTAGCATATCACTTTCCTTTCTAAGCTGTACCTCCTCTTTGAATATACAGCACTGTAGTGACAGTCACACATGTGTTTTCCTATCACCACCAGATGAAACAGCAAAGGACTTTGAAGGAACAGTGGGGATTCCACAGAAGAGTGAGCTATGTAGATGTTTACAGATTCCCAAGAAGTTTGGGAGTGCCCGAGAGTCATGGTGTTGTGGGAGTCTGTTTAATTAACAGCCGCGCTGTAAGGCGCAGTCGAGCATGTAAGGTGTTCTGAATGTTTTAATATCAAACAGCCATCGGCCAAAGATGACATAACTAAGTGATGTGTTTTCCTGTAAAGGCCCAGGCATGGGTTCGGCTGCAGAATAGGCAGCACGTGCTATAGCGGCTTTCATTCACATGTTCTAACGCTAATGCTAACGAGTCCAGTGTTCGAGCCTTACTGTACTGTAAAGGACGTGTTACCATAGATACACAAATTGGTATTCTTTGCCAAATGCATAAGCACATACTGTATACATGAAAATTACAAACGCGCCTGAATGTACCCCCTGAACACACGCGCAAAAACGCGCTCGCTCACACACACACGCTCACAGCTCACTGGCACTCGGAAACATAACAGGCAGATGGCGTTTCGCTCTGAGAAGCTTGCGGCCCTGGGCTGGTCTGTCTAATGGCGGTGGGCTGTCTCCACCGACCATATCTATCACTGGAGGCGAATGGTTGGGCCAGGAATGGGGGATGTGGTCTCTTTCTAAGGAAGTCCCTGAACCAGACTACCCTGGTGTTCGGACCTCATTCCACACACACACACACCCACGTACACACACACACGAGCACACACACTGCCACGGTTCGTCGACTGCTCCGTTGCTTGATCGGAGCTGCTGCTGCCGCCACAGTGTTGTTGGGATGAATAATACCTGTGCTAGAAGAGACATGTGAGGACACACCCTAACCTGACCTGCAGCTGTGAACGCACACACACACACACACACACACCTGCCAAGTATGAGTCACGCTCGGTGGGCTGGGTCAGAAGATAGGCCATGAGCTCATCCTGTTGATTCCCGCACATTCTCACCTCCTAGCCTTCTCTCCCTCCCCCATTCCCCATTCTCCACTTCGCTCTTTGTCTTTCCGTCGTTCCCATCGCCGTCTCCTTTAGCCGTCGTCGCTCTGAATCGGTTTGCGTGTTTTTGTTTGTGTGTTTGTGTGTGTGTGTGTGTGTGTGTGTGTGGGCGTGTCCAGCGCCATGCGTGCACTCTGTGTTTTTCCTGGCCTGTCTTTGTTGTGGCTAGCTCTCTATCATCAGTGGCAGGAAGGGGTGTGTGTTTCTGTTTGAGGTGGGCTTTGTTCAGCTGGTGGCCAGGTAGAGGGGCGGGGCCGCGCGCACGAGCGTGTGTGCGTGTGTGTGTGTTGGTGGGGATTACAGTTGAACCAGCCAGCGTGAGAAACAGGAGATGCAGTAGAATCGTGAGAACACTACCTGGAAAACAGCTGGGAATGTTGTCTGCTGGCTCAGAGCAGACTGACCGAACACACACACACACACACATACAGACATACACATGCACACACATATACACACACACACACACGCGCACACACACACACACACACACACACACACAGACATACACATACACATACATACACATGCATGCGCACACACACACATTACACACACACACACACGCGCGCGCACGCACACACACACATACACATACATACACACACACACGCACACGCACACGCACACGCACATATACATACAAATACATACACACACATGAACGCGCACACACACACACACACACACACACACATATTACAGTAGACACACACAATCATTACACACACACACACACACACACACATACACACACACACAATTACGTCAAGTTGGGAAGCCGCACAGGACACATACAACTTGACACACACACACACTCACACAATTCATTACATGCACACACAAATATTACACACACACACACACACACACACCCACACACTCACACAAACATTACATCACACACACACACACACACACACACACACACACACACACACACTCCCCTGCACACATTCCTGTTAGACACATGCTGGGTCAGGCCCAACTGGGACGCCCAATCGTGAATTTCTTCTCAGGAATCACAGAGGAGCCAGCTGGGGTCTGGGACACACACATGACCCCCAGTCAAGTACATACAGTAAAAAAGGATTTTCCTTTTCTTACAAATGGACCGATTATTGCAAAATATGCAAAATCATCAGCATTAATATATAAACACAAACATGACCCTTTTCACGTGTATACACACTTGAGGTCTCAGCACTATGTACTGTAGGTGACAAGCTGAGGCAAATATACCACATAGATTATGTGAAATAGCACCATATTATGCCTATGTTTACTCTGTTGTCAGATTACAATTGTATTTTCAGTGACTGTTGCTTTAAATCCAAAGAGCCACTTCTTACCCCGTGTCCCCGCCCACTCTTCTGTGTAGTGTACTGACGTGAGGCTACGGCTGCTTTCCTATGCTCTGACTGCAGACAGACACAGCTGTGCACCGCAGTGTTTTCAAGGCGTTAACATTGCACATTAATTCCGCCTCACCGTTCAGACTAAAGGATGGGAGGCGGAATGGGGTTCATAGTTGGTCACACAGCCTCAGAACCACGTGGTAGGGACTGAGGTGTGACGTTTTGATAACCAGCCATACGTAGGCTATACTCAAGCACATTATTTCATGAAGTACATTTACAGTACTATATCACACTATCGCACTCGCTAACAAACTATATCCACAAGCAGATATGAATGAAGGGTTAATATAGCACGAAATTGCAGTCGTCCTTGAGGCAGATTAGCCTAGGCTAGGCTAGCTGTTAGCAACATTATTTATTAGTGATTATTTGGTTAATTAAACAAGAAACTTTAAAGGCTATCTTTGCTATTTTCACGGACATAAAGGTTTAACCACTTGACGCCGGTTGAGGCAAATTCGCGACACACCGGTTCCAGTCAGACTACAGCCGAGATAGCGTATGTATTCCCCCAATTCCAGTTTGTGCATGTTCAGTGCGTACGTAGGAACCTTTTGCATGCACTGGTTTCTCCTAGGACTGGTCGGAGTGGGAACTACATCTGGTTCTAGGAATCTTAATTTTCGATATTTCATGTGCTTTTTAGGCTGCAAATATGACAAAATTGTGCAAAAGGAGTTAAGTTGTGCTAAACTTATTGATTGATTATTGATTGCTTCTACAGCTAACAATTTTTGAATACAAAATAGTACTCACATGAGGTATGTGAGTACTATGTTTTTTTATCTTCATTGACTATTTCTGTTGGTCGCGACTTCGCTCTACCAAAATGGATGCATATAAATAATGCTTTTTATTTTTTTTAGCACTTGTGTATTTTCTTTAGTAAATGTTATTCTAGTTAATTCCTATTATCATATCAGCTGCTACTACAAAAATAAGTATGTACATTTAGAGTATAGCTGAATTATGGTCGGATAAAAATCGGCGGGACATCGGTGGAACCTAAGCCGACCCTGTGCACCTCGGGTCAGCCAAGATGCCACTGGATCCCGCTTTGCAAATATGCATCATACCTACATTTTATATTCTATGTGCTATATAAAAATTAACAATCTCAAATGACAATTGCATCACCTTGGAAGCAAAAAATGTTTTTTAATAATTAGATATATATTCAGGTATTAAGGGATATGTATTTGCACGATATGACCAATCGTTAGTCGAGATAAAAGCAGCTATAATCGCGCTCCCAAAAACGGCAATCAGTTTACGACGGGATATATTTTCAGTATGACACGCGTGAGTGTGTCTTTATCCACGAACAATGCAGTTACAGTAAAGCAGTAGCGAACCGTGACCTTTCAACCGTTGCCCTCTGACACCACTTCCCTTGTTGGGGAAAAAAGCATTATATGATTATAGCTCGTGCAGCGCAAAACCGCTGTTGCATTGCGCAAACCATATGAATGAATGGGTTTCAGAGTGCAGCGGTGCCGCTGTTGCTTTCTGTCTGAAACATCTAACTATAGGACTGAAGCATTGGTCTGAAAGGGCCTTTAGTCAATTTATCCTACAGACTGTACCATCTGCCGGTAGGCTAATCATTACAATGCGTTTTCCCAAATATACCATTTTTAACAAACAATACACAGTGGCCATTATATAATAATAATTAGTCTGCAAACCAAACCAGTACATTTTACTTACGGTTGGTGTAATATACATCAGTTCCTCAGCTTGCATATTTTGCTGAATACTACGATAGATGGCTAGACGTCGGTCAGGTCGGTCATATATGTCATATCCTCTTAGGGGCGTTAACAAATAAACTGCGAGTAGCTTGTATGTAGAAACAACTCAATTTTCTAATTTGCATGTTTCTCTGCCTCTATTTCTTCTATGGCCATTACAGACTGGTAAAGGTCATTAGAATGATATGAATCTCTACATATTTCACTTAGTGAAATATGTACTGAACTGAAACATGTCCTTGTCTCTTTCCACAAAGATTAACTTCGGATGTGTAGGCAACATGTTATTGTATTAGTGTGTTTATATTGTAAAATAAATAGCCGCATCACCTAAAGGTAATGTCTAATAAAACCCACCCATACCGCAGGAACAGGAAATCCTTTATTCCCGTTGTTGCCAAGAAGTCATAATGTTTAATTATTTAAATGCATTCGATTGCTTCCACAGAATCCATGCAAATCTTTTACCATACTCCTCCATGCACATTAACCCTGAGTGCGTGTGTGTGTGTGTGTGTGTGTGTGTGTGTGTGTGTGCGCATGCGTGTGCGTGTGTGGGAATGAGTATACTGTATGTGGAAAGGTGGGTGGGCCTTTTAATGACAATAAATAGGTCTCCACATTCAACAGAACAAGGACATTTACAGCATTCTCAAACTTGTCGATTATGCAACAAACAAAAAAACAACAATGTTGTGTGCGCGCGCGTGTGTGTGTGTGCGTGCGTGACAGTGAGAATAAAGTTGTTGATAGTCATCGACAGTGGAAGCTTATACAAATAGGAGGCATCATTTGAATAGGTGAGGATCAGTTACACAGGCGCGCACAAAACGCACGCACACACACACACACACGCACACACACACACACAGGCAAAGAAAAGGAGAACGGCAGATAGATCTGTAGGTGACTTTTCTCTCTTATTCTCTCTATAGCCGTCCTTCCTTGCAATCTATCCATCTCTTTGTTTGTCCAAAGGAGCTTATGTACAAATATGGTGAAAACGTTTCTGAATTAAGGCATGTTTGCATTCCTGATTGCTGAAGCTGCGGGAAATATCTGGCACACAGAATGTCTGTGTCTACAGTATGAAAGGCCAGACCTCCTGTGCAGGCTGACCAGCCCAGAGTTTGAGAAAATGCAGAATGTGTCTGCAGGCAGCATAGAATCAGATCTATTATATATCAAATATGATTTCATCAGAGTTAATGTGTTCATTCTGGCCACAAGGAGGTGGAATGAAGGCAAGCAAGACGCCGTAACCCAGTCATGGACGTGGGCCAATAGTGTCCCTTGACTTCTCTTCCACACAAAATGGCAGCATGACTTTTGCAAAAAGTTGTTACCTGACCCCTGTTAACCAAGGGACTGGACTAGAGCAAACGCTAACTCCATTTGTTGCCATAGCTGCGTAGATGCTTGCGGTTCAGATCATACTTTCCCAGTTCAGGGACGCGTTCATTTTGTAATTACATTGACGATATATATATCTTTCACATGGACATGATAGTAGTAATAAATAATGCAAGTAATAAATCCTTGGGCATATAAATGTGTCACGCTCCACCAGCAAACTCATGAAACCATAGGTTTCATACCTGCTAATCTCTCAGGTCCCACTCTATCTATATCCATTCTTTATCTCTCATTATGTTCCCTATTCCCACAGCTCGTGCCTTATCTCGGCCAGTCTTTGACTGACGCAGAACCGAGGAATGGCACACAATTTCTCTTCCACACTGAGACAATGTCGTCGAACACACTGTCTTAGGACCGCTGTCTGCGTGCGTATATGGCGAGGCAGGGGTTACATTCGTGCAGCGATGGTGAAAATCACATGCGGTATTGGATAATGTTTACATTGTGTGAGACTGCATTAGTGTTATACAGTGTATCACTGCTGGTTACATAGAGCAGAGCAGGCATGTGCCATGACCTATGCCCTGTTTATATACGTATAATAATAAACTGTAAAACAAGTATGTACATATTGTATATACACGCGTGTCTATTTACATGGGTGTGTGTGCGTGTGTGTGTGTGTGTGTGCGCGTGTGTACGCGTGTTTGTGTGTCTGTGTCTAGAGATGGGTTTGGGGGAAGGGGGTTCTCATTTGGGATGTAGCCCTCCATTATTTGAGTGGCATGTACCATACTGTACCAGTGTGGGGGAGGAAGGATTAATAAATAATTAGGCAGGTGCCCGACCAGGGGGAACAGACATCTCTTCTATTCCCAAACAACATGCTTTAGATGCGACAGCAAAAGAGAGCCCAACAGACAACACTTCAGTTCAGTCAAACCTGACTTTATTCACGATCATTCATGGCAATAATGAAATGGGACCGCGCGCACAATGGGATTCCTTGTTTGTCTTCTCCTCTATCAGTGTAATGAAAGCAGCTTTCCATCGCTGAGATCACATGTGGAGTTTTCACCCGCGGCTGCGGAGACACCGACACTGTCTGGACGCAGGCAATTCGACCCCTTCAATCACCCTAATGCGGATGGATGCGGTGAGGATGACAGCCATCCACAGCGGCAGGGCCATACCCCCCCTTCCCCGGCTGCGATAAACAAACTCACCCCCCCTCAGGTGGGCTCAGTGGACACATGAATGGAACATGACTGCTGTCCCATTTCTCACCCCATCCCGCTGGCTCCGTCATCCCCCACCCACGCCTCACCCTGTACCGTCCCCTCACCTCATAAGCCTAGTCCACCGCCCCCCCACACCCCTAGCTCCTTAACCCAGCTCCGGTCGTTTAGCCCTGCTGCCTTCATCCGTCTTGGGGCCCTGCGGTTCGGAGTCCGCCATCCCTCACGCAGGCTCTCCCTGCCGGGATAAATAGGTCCCTGAGCGCCCCTGCTGAAGGATGAGCCACCGGGTCGCGCAGCATCGTTTGTTTTTCTCCCCTTTCTGCTCTCTGCTTCGCTAATGCTTCGCTATGCTGCGCACACGCACGCACACACACACACACGCACACACACACACGCACGCACACACACACACACGCACACGCACGCTCACACACACACAAACACACACACGCATGCACGCAAGCGCACACACACACACACACACGTGCACGCACACACAGCACACATGCACACGCAAACATGCACACGCAAAGACACGTGCACGCACACGCATACCCACACAGTACACACACACGTGCACACTCAGCAACACAGCTACAGTAAAGCACATGGGCTGTGAGCTGTAACACCCACAGCCTTGATGTAGTCGAGGTGTGTGTATGTGTGTGTCGGTGTGTGTGTGTGTGTGTGTGTGTGTGTGTGTGTGTGTGTGGGACTGTAGGTGTTTGTGTGTGTGTGCGAATGGTGGGTCGGGGGGGAGAGGCGGGGGGGGGGGGGGGGTTAGTGTGAT
>JAODTR010058164.1:0-17250 GCA_025399935.1 Amblyopsis rosae
AATCGCCAAAAATGACCATTAAATTCAAAATGGCCGACTTCCTGTTGGATGTAGGGAATTGCTCCAAGAGCCTTTTTGTAACGCCTGGTCATGTTACATGTTCCACCGAAATTTCGTACGTCTAGGAGAAAGTGTTCGGGGGGGGATGATCTGTAGGGGGCGCTAGCGAGCCATTTTGCCATGCCCATTCGCGAGACACCTAAAATCGGCGATTTCCCAGGGAAGACACGTGTGCGGAATGTTTCGTGAGTTTTTGTGCATGTTTAGGCCTCCTAATAAAATTTTAAGTGGGAGAAGGAAGGAAGGAAGGAAATAAATAAATAGGGTCCTCGCACACTGTGTGCTCGGGCCCTAATAATAACCAACAGCGCATCCCTCGCAAACCCATATTACCCACACAATTTAACTTAACAGGTGAAATGAATACCGGTAGTTGACTGTACGTCTGGTGTGTAATTGGAGAGCGTTCGATGTAGTGATGGCTGCCAGGCTGAAAGCCGGAGATTAGTTACCCAAACTAGAACTGAACGGTGAGATGAAGCTCCACCCGTACGGCGATACAAACGTTACAGCCAAGAGGAGAGAGCGGACAACCGGACATTTGAATGCAGTAAGCGGACAGCTCCGTAGATTTGAGACTTAATGAAGCAAGTGCAAATGCATTGGTCACAGTCTGGAGCCCTGCGAGTCAGACTGACTCGCTCATGCTCGCACTCAATGTATATTTGACATCCTGCTCTGCATCACGTGGTGTTACGCTGCATTTGTTGAGGGAGAAAGTGGAAGCGCTTGTTTTGATGCAACAAGTGCAAATACGCCAGAATCGATCTCATGTAGAAATGAGATTGCAATTTTATTACGATTAATTGTGCAGCCCTAGCTACTTATAAAGTACTTTATAATTGTATTTGACTTCTGTATTTCAAAGGATGCAGTCCGAAATTCGGTGTGCCATACGGCCACGGTCATAGCCAACTCCTTTATGCACACAGGAACCACAAGTGACCAGTTCCTCAGGTATGCAATGGTGGTGTTTATTCTAATGTGTTATACAAGTATATTCAGAGAAATCTGCTCAATATTACAAATATGCTAATATACAATTTGTTTCTGTTGCTTATAGAGAGAACCTTGAATGGTTGGCGAGAGCTACTAACTGGGCCAAGTTCACAGCCACAGCTAGCCTTGGTGTCATCCACAAGGTAATTGTTTAGTCACCTCTTTATTCCACCCCTACTGTAGTGGAAATATCGTATGATGAAAGATAACATCACATCAGCAAAGCCCGTAGTACTACGCTTTGCTTCACAATGCGTTTTGATGTGTGGGCCGGCGCTGCGGTGGGTTATTGTTTTGATTTGAGCTTGAAGTTAGCAAGCGTTACTGAGAATGACTTAAGTGAATACATTGTTGAATTATTTTCTGTAACTAAAATGTACCTATCATATCATGGACTCAGTTGGAGCTACATTATGGAAATAAAATAGAAATACAAATTCTAATGAATAAAAATGTCAATGTTGACACTGATTGAAAATGCAATAGATCTTCATGAATGAACGCTTTGGATAAAACCGTCATTAGGTCAATGAACTGACCATGTGCAGAAGTTCTATTGTGAACCAGGTCCTCTTATGTTAAGGGCCAGGCCATAAAGTGATCCTATTGTTTGACATGCTCTTCAGGGCCATGAGAAAGAGGCACTCCAGCTAATGGCAACCTACCTGCCCAAAGACACATCTCCTGGCTCAGCCTACCAAGAGGGAGGGGGCCTGTATGCCCTGGGACTGATTCATGCCAACCATGGTGGGGATATTATTGACTACCTGCTCAATCAGCTCAAGAATGCCAGCAATGATGTAGGTTGATGACTCCTTTGTGCTGCTGAGTCATTGTTCAATGTCACTCGAACTACTGTTAACTGAACCAACACTATTTATATTATCAGGTCATCGTTTTACTATAACATAATACAGATTTAAGTCAGATGTGTGTTTACAGCTCTTGTAACTTGCTGATTGTTCTTGTTTAACAGATTGTCCGTCATGGTGGTGCTCTTGGCCTGGGTTTAGCTGCTCTGGGCACAGCCAGACAGGATGTTTATGACCTGCTCAAGTCCAACCTATACCAGGATGATGCTGTTACTGGTATGTTGGACAATGGAGACTAAACGGCATCTGGGATTAGAAAGCCCCAGCCTTAATGTTGCATCTATTTCTTTCCTGTTTGTAGAACCCTAATAAAACCCTTTTTGTTTTAGTTGTAGCATATTGTAAAAAGCAGTAGTAGGCTGAGAGATGTGACATCAGCGAGATGTTCGTTTTTGTTCCCCGAAGCAAAGCAGTGCTACGTGTTCTCTGCTTTCACTCTCCGCGTGACATAACTCCGCCCCCACTCACCTAATCACATTTGCAAGCGCACCCTGGAGGATGACAGCAACACATAACCGGTTTGTTTAGGAGATAAATGGCTAAATCATGTCAAGATAGTTTGGGTTTAAAATATTTGATGAGCACTAGTAATATGTTGAGTGCAATATGTTGCAACAAGTGCGGAAAACTCTTTTTCACAACAGTGATATAAAAGGCAAAAATAATTACCTGTAAAGCCATCACTTCTGCCATAAAGCAAAGCTGTTTTCAAGCTTCATGTAAAAGGCCCAAATATTCTTCTGTGGACATGACACGCACAATGCAGATACAGTTCTAGTTGGTTTGGTTTGTCTGCTGTTTCTGTAGGCTATGGTAAAGGATTAGCTATCGATAAATAGGTAATGTATGTGCACAAACAGTTCCCCATGTTAGTGTAAATAAGATTCACTTGAAATAAATATTTATTTCATTAGACTAATTTGTGATCTTAGCTGGACGGACGCCCATTGCGGTCTGTATGGGCTTCAACTGGTCATCCATGTGTAGTCAGTGGACAAAAGTGTGTTTGAACTTGCCTTTGGTGCAGCTTTTATCATTCGATGGCTATAGCACATACTGTTTTATTCAGATGAGTTAAACATCTGAATAGATCTTTTCAGTTGTGTACATATTCTTTCTTTATAAAGATTACATTTGCAAAGCTGTTTATGTTGTTCAGCGAGCAGTGTTTAAATCAGATTTTTAACTGAGTACTGGAGATCACTTGCATTTATTTATGTATTTTCAATTTTGATCAACTGTGTTTTAGTAAACAGGCAGAGGAACCATATGAAATGTAGTTTGATAAATGTCTTATAAATAAAAGGCATTTGTGACATCTTACATGTATTTGGCTTAAACACCGAGCTTCTTTTAATCAACCAATGAATCCTACAGTGGCAACAGTTGTTATGCAAAGCTCAGGTCAACAGGCCGCGCTTCTAACCTGTGTGTGTTTATGGTGTGCTCCCAGGGGAGGCTGCAGGTCTTGCTCTGGGCCTGGTCATGCTGGGCTCCAAGTCAGCCCAGGCCATCGAGGACATGGTGGGCTACGCCCAGGAGACGCAGCACGAGAAGATCCTGCGCGGCCTGGCCGTAGGCATCGCCATGGTCATGTACGGACGTATGGAAGAGGCAGACGCCCTCATCGAAAGCCTCTGCAGAGACAAGGTGAGGCAGAGGCTCAGGGAAAACATGAGCTCTCAGAGATGTCTGATGCTTTACTGTGATCACTCAAGTTTTTCAGCTAGCATACAAGATCCTGCTGTGACTCATTCAGTTCCGCTTATCTTTGGCACTGTGACAAAGTACATCACCGTGAAAGAATAAAACAGATTGACACAAAAGTACTGTATAGAATAATACATTCTGTGTGTATACTCCATATGCGACGTGCGAAACGTCCTCTGTTTCTTTGCCAAGAATCCGTCCAAAACCACCTGGTGTTGGGAAATGATTGAACAATTTTGAATGTACGTGTGCATGCAGAACAGCAGTTCTGGCAGACCAGAGACCTTAAAGGTCTGTTTCCCCTCACTGTCTTTCCCAGGATCCCATCTTGCGCCGTTCTGGAATGTATACGGTGGGCATGGCCTACTGCGGCTCTGGGAACAACAAGGCAATCCGGCGTCTGCTGCACGTTGCTGTAAGATGATTTTGAGCTGTATAAACACATTACTATAAGGATAGTAGTGTAATAGTGGTCACCTGCAAGCAATTGCTATGTGTTTAGTGGCTGTGTTAAAATAGAACAATTGAAACATACTATATAAAGTATAATTTTCATGTATGGGTAATGTGATGCATGATGTCCTGCAGGTGGCAGTGAGTCCTCACTGTGAAGACTGTTGCTTAATTTTACTGTAGGCTCATTATTTGTTCTATAAGATTCTGAGTGTTAACAATGTTTTTAACAGTTCCTGTTCCTTCTTTGCTTCAAAGGTTAGTGACGTTAACGATGATGTCAGAAGGGCTGCTGTCGAGTCTATTGGTTTCATCATGTTCAGGTAATGTTGAGACGCTCTGCTTTCTGATACACGCCTTGAGGGCATTTCACACAGGAAGCGGGACCCGCTAGTGTTCAATTCATTTTCAATGAGAGGCGGGTGTGCTAGGCGGCCGAGGCGGGTGCACTGGGAGGCGTAATGGCGGGCGGGCGAGAACGAATCGAGAACTGCCTGCGAGATGAAATATATTTAACTGGTGGCGGCGGGACAAAAATGTCGCCTTCTTGACTTGTAGGCATGTAAGATGGCAAGCAGCACAGCTGAACCAACTGACAGGATTGTATTAAAATGATAATTGTTTACTTGCCTTTCACAAGCTTCTACCTACACCAGACAGAAAATGTGCAAAATACACTGTCATGTTTATTGGACATAGCCTAGAGTTGATATTATTTAAAAAACTATTATGGCAGTACGGCAGTAGATTTACCTTTAACATGAGAGGCGGGCGGAGAGCGGGATGTCGCTTTCCGTGTGAAAAGCCTTTTACAATGTACTTTTGTCTTGTTTGTTTTTGTTTTAGTGGAAATTTGTCAATAGCTTTCTCTTAGGATTTAGTCCTCTGGTGGCTAACAAGTACAATTCCAGAAACAAACACATAGTGTGTGTGTCTCTCTTAAACAAACACCGTGATTAATTTCTGGCTAAGATTCTATTTTCTTTTTCCACCCATGATTACATCATTATTGGCTCCCATATTCACTACTTTTTGTGGGAGTATCTCTGGTCATCTCACTTGGAGAAAAAAAAAGAATAGTCTTTTGTAAATAATTCTAGATGTTTTCTGAAAGACCAGAGAGATTAAAATGTCTGTTAATTCATCTGTTAATTTACATCAACTAATCAGTTGATGTAATCAAATAACTAATTTTAACAAAGTCGGATTTATTTTAATTATTTTAATCTTTGTAAAGTATTTAGAATTGAATACACAACATATAATAGCTGGCTTCAGACATTGATTAAGCATAGTCCAAGACTAAAATAAACTTTAAATGATTTCCCTTGAAAGATATTCTTAGTCTAGGACTAGTCTTGATACATGTCTGTGAAAACGGCCCATAGTATATAATTTAAAGGGTTGAATTTATACGTTATAAATATACTATATTTCACAAAATATAATGTCTCACTTCCACACTAAATGCAATGTATTCAGAAGTAGGGCTGCACGATTTTATCAAAAAGTATAATTGCGATTAGTTTGGCAAATATTGCCAAATAGTAGTATGCGATATAGTAAGCAGCTATCATAATTCTGTTTCCTTTGTTATCAAAGCTTAAAAGTTCTCCCTACTATAGTTGTAAATATACAATATAGTAACCTGACATGCCATATGGATTTATAGTCCATCTGGGAAACCATCCATCAAAACTATTTTAACTTTCAAAAAAAGACTTAGAAGTTGATTGGATGAAACATATGTCTGTCATTGTTGTTTTCAAGTAGCTTTAGCTGTCACACCTAAATAACGCCCGTAGCTATTAGTAAGACACTGAATGGTAAGTTGGTCACAGATGCCATTATTTGAAGCTTCTACAGACTGATTCTCATGGCAAAGTCAAACTGAAGCTTGCAAGAACATTATGGTTTCACTAGGCTATTTCTTAAGCAGATAATTAATTGATGCTGGTGGCCTAGTGTGACATGCAGTGGTAGAAGGTTACATCAAACCACTTGGCCAATTAGCAAAGAAAAAACAAAACATACGTAATAGGCCTACAGAAATATGTAGGCTATTAAGCAATTCAATGGAATTAAATAAAGTGTCAAAATGACATAGCTTTGATAAGGCTAGGCTTTTCTGCCAGCCCATCAAACTTTTATATATAGGCTACTAAATTGGGACTTAGGAACAATTGAATATGCCCCTGTATGATACAAATAACAAATGCTACAAACTGTTTTGGCTTTACCAGAGACGTAACGCTATTTATAAATAATCGCATTTTAGGGTTACATAATCGCACACCACCACATTGCGATTTCGATTGCAATTCGGTTCATCGTACAGCACTATTCAGAAGAAGAGATGTGTGTTTTCATCACATCATCAGTTTGCTTTCATATCATAGGTTAGAAAGTCTATTTCAGGAAGTTTAAAATGCAGGAGGAAAATCACTTTTCTTAATGACTCTTGATTGGTAAATTGCACATAATCTTTGTAAAAATACAAATGAACAATTTGGTGTACCAAGCTGTCTTTCTGGTGTTTTATCACAGATTCATGTTTGAGACAGTTGTAGTGTTTACTTTGTAGTTATGTGTATGGCATTATTACAGGATGAATTGTTAGAGATGATTTATGATATTCTGTTTTGTTTATATAAAGGGATAGTTTTCCCTGTCAGGATATATTTTTCTCTTGTCTGAACAATTTGTGGGACCTTAGTAGTTTATGTTTGTATTGGAGCTGGCACAACATTTAGTTTAATATAAAATGGTAAATGGATTTATGCATTTATATAGCGCTTTTCTAACCTTTCGGCCACTCAAAGCGCTTTACAGTATTTTGCCTCACATTCACCCATTCACACACCGATGGCGATTGCTGCCTTGCAATGGCGCGACCAACCACCGGGAGCAGTTAGGGATTAGGCATCTTGCTCAAGGATGTTTACAGATAGGTCAACACCAGGGTTCAAGCCCGCGACCTTTCGGCTGGGAGCCCAACACCCAGACGACTAGACCATCCTGCTCCCCTAATGCTTTATTCCTGCTTGATTTGTTTTGCTCCAAAACATTACCTTTAAAAGCACTACTTAGTTTACAGTAAGAATGAAAAACATATTTTTAAATACTCTTGTATGTGTACACACTATATTTGTAACATGAGCATTGAACCGTATAATCTGTTACTTGGCATAACTTGGATACTTGGCATAACTCAAACTATTTTACTTAAGTATTTCCTGCATGTAAATGCAGTTATGAAAGATGATACAAACTGGGTGATTCTAGTGATTAGGTTAGGATAAGCGATCACAATGATCCTGGTGCACATGCATATTTCTATTTATCTCACTCCCCATTTAAGTTTTGCATACTTTTTTCCCTACTCTTTATGGGGGCACATCACTCTTACGCTGACATGAATTTACCCATTAGACCGCAACGCAGCATTAAACAGAGCGCCTGGCGAAATGCTGGGACAGGGTGTACATTTTAAGACCAAAAAAGGCCATGTGATATTCCTTGTGATCAATTGGCCACTAGATAAACCTTGTGTAAATCCTTCCTGTGTTTAGAGAGCCTTGTGAACAGCAACAATTCAGCAGAGCCTCTATTTCTCCCAGTTCTCACCCTAATGGCACCAAAGACGCAAAACCCCATGCACCCACTATACATGTCTTTAGTGAGCTTGGGTTCCAATGCTTTGTCCATTGGTATTCATTCTAATTGTTATAGTACAATCATTTTACCTTCCATTGCTGTCGCTCATTCCCTGATCTTACAGCAGTTGATAAAGGAAATGATCTTGTCAAGATACAGATGTAGCTAGCTTGTGGCTTATTGTTTTAGAATAATTGTAAATATCAGTTTTTCAGTTGCTTGATTGATTTTCTAATAGTGGTTCCCTCTGAATGTTTTTAGATGTGTCCCTGCTCCAACATATCTGATTCATATGAATTGGTTGTTATCAGGCTTCTGCACAGATTGACAACCCATGTGAATCAGATGTGTTGGAACCCTAACCCTGAAATGTAAAGTGAAGTAATTATAACACAGGTCCACTGCTTTGTATATGTCGAACATAAGAAATCCAATGGGGCAATTATGCCTCTTTGATCTCTTTAAATATTTTTATTTCAATACTGTCACATTGGCATTTAAAATGTAAAGTCTGTAATAATGCATATAACATTTCAACCAGATATTTACAGTGAAATGTGTTTGATTGCAATGCATTGATTGTGAGGATCTAAAAGATGAGTATTTCCCCCCTTTTCTCACCAGTATTCTGAAATAGTCTGTAGCAAGTCTGAAGTGCCTCTAGTGTTATTTAAAGTAGGAATACTGGTACACATTGCATTCTCAAACCACATTTCACTTTTAAGACCTTTTCCATTTTGGTCTTGTTGACATTTTAAACAATCTAGCATCAGATTTTCCTTTTTTGAGTAGATCTGTATCTTCATTATTGGACATTAGACAAATTCTTGACTCTCCCCTTGGAGCAAACCCTTTTCCTTCCCATTATCTCACAAACACAACTTGTAGTAAGAGTCTTTGGTGTGTTTCTGACATTTCACAATGTAATGTGTGTGTGCGCCTTTTTAAAAGAGATATTTGCTCTCTCTAAAGTAGAGGTCTTCAACCCTGGTCCTGGGGATCCACTGTCCTGCATGTTTTAGATGTCTCCCTGATTCACATGAATGGGTCAGTATCAGGCTTCTGCAGATCTAGATGACGACCCATTCATTCAAATCAGGTGTGTTGGAGCAGGGAGACTAGATCTAAAACATGCAGGGCAGGGGTCCTCCAGGACCAATGTTTCATCTGTGTCAAGCGTTGCCTTTTAACTAGGTTGAGTGTGCTCCTGTACATTCATACATAACTGACATGCTCCTCTTGCTTACACACTTCATTTTCAGTTAAGAGTAGCGTGTCCAACACAACATTGCTGGAGGACTGTATGGGTGGTGTTTGTCTGCACTTCATTGGGCTTTGGTAATTGACTGGTCCAATACCGTTCTTCATTCCCCGCTTCATGAACAGTTTTGAATTCTCTGCCATGGAAGACATGCGTGTCAGACATGTGTTGTCTTGCATTAACCGTGGGGGCCTTCCCGATTCAGTAGCTGCGCAACTGGTGTAATTGCACGTCATATAACGCGTAAATGCCTGCCGGAATGTCTTGTTGAACAGAGTATAGACCAAGGGGTTGATGCCCGATGACACATATCCCACCCAGACAAAAATCTCCATCAGACGGCTAATTAAGTTGGCATCGCAGCTAGCGCATAGAACAGATGTGATATTAGTAATGAAGAATGGACACCACATAACCACAAACAGGAGAAATACAATGCCCAACACCTTTGAGGCACGTTGCTCATTGCTGAGGTTTTGCATGGACTTTTTGCCCATGGTAGACATCCGCCGTAAAGGCATGTCATCTGCTGTAAGAGGGTTTGTTGTAGCTGTGCTTGAATGTCCTGGTGTCCGCAGTAGACTGCCATTGAACATAGTGTTTTTTTCCGGTTCAGCTGGGGCCATACCCTGCTCCCATTGGAAAACTGTGGAGACTGTTGGTCTTGTGAAACGTTGAGTCACCTTTGTCTTGAGCAGATACACCTTCTTGCGCAACACCTGAATAGTTAGCAGGTAGATAACCATCATGATGGTTAAAGGGATGAAGAAGGCCACCAGGGAGCCGAACATTATAAACTCCCTAAAGCTGTCAGTTTTGAGCAGGCAGGTGTGATTATTGTTGAAGGTGATGTTATTGGGAAGATGATGGTTCTTTAGTCCCTTTATAGGAATAGGAATAGCTATACCTGTCAATTACAAGAAATATGTTTAGCTTGCCTGTTAGTGATAACATGTTTATATATAATCATAGCAAAACCATTTATACAGCAATATAGCTCCACCTAAATGAAAATACGAATGTAATATGTACGTAAGCAAGTCCGTACAGTGTGGGAAGTTATTCTTTTTAGAATTTAATGCTAAAAATAATATTTTTTGGATACAATCTCTTATACAATTTTCTGTGACTTTATTTGCCACTAGTGGAAATTTTAACAATGGCTACTATGGCTGGCGGATCATTCCATGGCTTTCCACAAGGCATCTTTATAGTTCTAACATGCACCGTGACTTGGCCAGTGTTTTACATTTCATTACACCTCCAACCAATGTCCTGTGTATACAGAATCTTCTTTTACTGCATCCGCCTCGTATTTCTGACAATAACCCAGGTCTGCCGTAGATCTTGTGTCTAGAAGTGAAACAACCTCTTGCTTATATAAACAAACCTTGTCTAATGTGCACTTGTGAACCTACATATGATGGAAGAATAGTGCAGAATACTAATAAAACAAAATATAACTGTAGTATAACTTCTCACCGATAGATATCAGCCACACTAGTGTGATCTTAATCAAGGCTTTGGCCCGAGATTTGTACTGGCTGTGTTGGATGGGCTTCTTAATGGCAATGTAGCGATCAAGAGAAATGGCACATAGATGCATAATGGATGCTGTGGAGAACATTACATCCAGGAAGAGCCAAATAGGGCACAGGAACTCCGGAAGTGGCCACCCAGAATCTGAGAGAGATGGAGAGAGAGGTTTGCTCCAGTAAGAACTAAGTTACTGTTCTTTATACATAATTTCTCTATTGTTGTGCAACATTAATTAAGTGGAACTTCCATTTTTATTTTGTTAATAACGCATTCTCATTCCAAACACTGTTGTCCTGCTATACCCATTATGGGACATGTGCCACAGTGGCCAGTGATCGCACTTGCACAAGCATTGGTGTTTGATTGTCTGCCTCGGGAATGAATGTTCTGAATAAAGTCATTTTTTTTATTCAAATCACAAACTATTTTCAAAAGCCATTTTAGCTGTGGTGCTGGTGGGGTTACAGTAGTAGTAATTGTTTCGCCAGGAGTATTGATCCCTGACACTAATGACAAGGACACTATGCTGATTGTGAACATTCATATGCGGTGCATCTGTGGATTATTGATCTACAATCTAAATGTACTTGTATAGAGGTGCTATCATCCAGACCTTATATTCACAGAGCATTGCACTCACTGATGGCTGACAGATGTCTGGCATTTTTTGAAATTACACTAAATGTACAGCACTAAAATCCTATCTACAGCACCTTTTAACAATGATGAAACTTTAGTAGCCACCCTACGGTCAAAGTATTAATTTATGTATTGTAATATATTTAGCAAAAAAATGTAGGTTCACACTGCAGCAGGACTTCACGGCTTACCTTTTTAAGCAGTGGAACCATTTACATTTTTCAAGGTGCTGCACTGGAAGCCTCAAATTCATCTGCCCAGCAGATGTAGAGACAAACCAGTCTCTTGCACTTCTGGGAAAACATTTAACTAGTTCATATTTAAATCTTCCCTTCAAATGATTATCTTAAGAAGAGGTTTGACTTGAAATTAAATCTTTATAAACTATCTATATGGGAAACATTTGAGGAGGAGGTACTGAACCTAGATCAACAATCGATCATCATTGCGATGTCATTTAAATAGGTCAAATTAACATATTGTTCTGATGTAGAACATTAATATATGATCAAAGGAACTACTCTCTAACAACACAAGCAGTTTGATTTGTAGCAAATGTTTCAATTTGGTGAATACTGTTGAAACAATGATTTGAGAGTTGTTAAACATTAAAAACTTGGTGCACAAGGGTTTGCAGTATTGACTCTAAATTGACATTCTGCATGAATGAGCAAACTTGGCTATAGTTTAATCATTTAAGTTTTATTTAAAATTTTCTTTCTAATTCCCTGTCATTTTTAAATATTGTGTAAAGCAGACATACATTTATATTTTGAATTTGTCACACCACAGAAAAAGGTGATATTAACCACCCAGACAAATTTGCCAAACCAGCATCCTGTTCTCCTAAACGCTGGGGATGTGTCAGCAGTTAAAAGTGCTGTAACCACGTCCAACCACATTTCCTACAACCTACATTTATCGGTGTTGTGCCAAAAAGTTATCCATTTCGGAAATGAAGGCACTGATTCAAAGTCGCTATCTACATTTTTATATCCTCGTGGCATTACCGGGAGGAGTATGCTAAGTGGGAGACTGTATACGTGTGTGGTCTAGTTTCTGGCTCTCCCAAAAACATTCTGAACACAGAATTAATTAAATACAGTTTATTGGTCTAACACCATAATACAATATATACTTTTTTTTTGTCTTTGAATAACTGCAGCTGCAAAGATTAGCAGCTGTAATACCTTTTTAAATTGACTGCCATTATCTTTGATGTTAAATGACCAATATCACATTTGATACCCTGCCTTCCCCATCAAGGTACATGCTTTGTAAATTCCTCAGTAGGGCTGTAACTATTTTAATAATTTATTAAGATTATCTGTTTACTATGTACATATTTAATTTGTAAAAATTATTCCAAATGTTTTACCACTTTTCACCATTCAATAAATTGTATTGTAACCTGCATTGTAATTTATGTCTCATCTGTTAGCCATGGCGTTTACTGTAACATTTAATCTGTAGAACACAAATTTCTGGATTCTCTACGTTATTAAGGCAAGCTTTTGGCATCCCACTAAATACTTATTTACGTAATGCGTTCTAACAAATTCAGTCACTGCAGTTGCCTTCCCGCTCCACTCAAAGTGACGTGGACTCTAATGAGCGTAGCAGGCAACTAATCAATGAACAGATTTGTTTTCCTTTTATTTATAATCCATTCCATTGATTTCATCTGTAAATTGTTGCAGCCCTATTTCTTAGGCAAGCAAACTAGTGAATTGGGGATTACACAACACAACAATTGAGGTCAACAGACATATTTTAAATATTCAAGCAATTGGAGATTGCTGTTTATCTGAAATTTAACTGCTTTCAGATAGGCCCATCCAGTGTTGGAACTTACTGTATAGAACAGTGATCAGGGCAATAGGCATCACCAGGAGCCCCACTAGAAGGTCTGCCACAGCCAGAGACATCAGGAAGTAGTTGGTAGCATTTTGCAGCTTCCTTTCTAGGGACACGGCAAGGATGACCAGGATGTTCCCTCCAATGGTAGGAATGATAACCATGAGAATGAGCAGTGCAGCCCATTGAAGATGAATCCCAGTCCCCTCACTTGGCCCTGAGCTGTTGGGCACCAGTGTGGTCGCCACTGGCTGCGACATGCTGCTGCCGAGGTGGGGAGGACTGGCCTAAACTCAGGTCGGGGATCTGCTCTGGCTGTCTGTGGAGACTCGGTCAGCATGATCACTGGGTCCCACAGGCCTGGGCTCGGGGCAGAGCAGTACAGCTCAGAGCCAGAGCGACTGATAGTACATCACGTGCAGGAAGTGCCCAAGGGTCGCCTCACAAGCCGTTTAAAACAAATAAAACAGTTCCACTTGATGCCAGGACAAATGTGGCTAATCAACATAGAAATAATCCAAATATCCAGAGTACTTCAGTACCAGTTCAGACTTTATATTGATGTGAGGCTTTCGCTCTCAATGGTAACAGACCTATTAATGAAACAATGACACAATGTTAACCCCTCTTTGCAATAATTAGTCTGACTGGCAAATTCTCTGTGACATTAATAGTAACAAATGACAAGGGATGTTCCTGTAGAGTCGTCATTATTGGTTCCAGAACACAACCAAGCAATTAACTAAGGAAATGGATGTTAGATGTAACCTCCATTATGCACACTATTCTGTTCTTTGTTATTTGCTATTACACCTTTTGCAAAGGCTTATTTGAGGCAGATCTGCAGAGAAAATAATTTAAGCAAGGACATACTTTATTTTGAATTGATAAACAGGGAGAGTAATTACTGGGGTAGGGTGGTATTTATTTGGGATAACTAAAATATGAAATATTAAGTCCTTGATTTAACGGCTAAACATTTTGCATAATTAAGTGCCATCCATATAACTACAATACAATAATAATACATGTAATTTTATTTCAGTATTTAGGTTAGGGGTTATTTTTTTTATTTTCTCCCTTACCTTTTATCTTAAGATAACAAGTATTTTATTTTTTCCTGTGTGCAGTTACCACTGTCCTTGTAGAGCAGCTACATCCTTCAGAAAAGTTAAAATATTGTTTTGCAAAAGGAGTATCTGTGCCCAACTTGCTTTAATCCTTGTACACCTTTGGAAATATGGTTATTTTCCCCTTGTCATGATGATGTAGTCTCACTGTCTCCAAATAGGAACATTTCAGATGAACCTCTCGACGCAGGTCATGATGTAAAATGTCCTTTGTTCTACCACGTTGGAAGAACCTCCAGTCTTGCCTTGCCTCACCTTTCAAACTTTCAGATGTTGTCTCTTTTGCCGTCTTTGCCGTTACCTAGTTGCTTGTTTACAGCCTCTGATCAGCTAGCGTGCTCTCCCGTCTCGCTCGCCCCTTCTTTCTCTGCCTCTCTCCCCTCCCTTTCCCCTATCTCAGCCTGTGAGTCAGGCCCTGGAGAAAATGGTTGAATGTCTTTTAGCTGGCGGCATGCCAGTAGTTCTGGGAGGTAATTTCCTTCAACACAGCCGGCCTACTGTTTATATTTGTCACTTTCTCTTTTCCAGAAGAAGCAAGACATTTGGGGGCATTGTAGTACAGTGTTCATAACACTGTTTGTTTAATTTGATGCATATATCAATTTTAAAGCTGAAAGAACGTGGACATTTAAATGTGGTGGCACCTATTGCATCCTAACTGTCCTGGAAGGGTGGATTCCTCCTTCTGTGGTCTTTTCCCAAGGTTTATTTTTTGTATTTTCTTTACCCATGTGGTTTTTATGGAAGTTTTTTCTTGACCACGGGGAGGAGCAGGTTAAGGGGGTGTTGTTTCCACATGAAAATTGGGCTTATAAAGACCGTTGAGTCTGTAATGTGTTTAAGGGCTATATAAATAAAATTGACTTGAATGGTGGATGAAATATAAGACCAGTTTGGCTTTCTGGTCATAGCTTGTGTGATATTTACATAGATAATGGTCACCATTAAATTATCCTCACATGGAAGAATGAAGTTTAAGTCAGCACAACTTGTGCATGTCTGCTTCAAAGTCTTCCTATAAGGAAAAGCTGATGTGCTATATATCTTCACCTGCTACATGTGCCATTAAGAGACACAACGTAATGAATGCTCTTGATGGTCTTTTACAGCCTCACAAAGGAGTTTAACTTTAGTCTATGTAACCCGTTGTGTGCCGCTTGGTGTAATTTAACAACTGACCACCCCCCCCCCTTCCCGCCCATTATTTATTTTCCCACACTGGCCACATTGCATAAGGCTATGAAGCTGATGGACAAGCTGTCTGTCTTTTTTATGACATGCTGGCTTCTCCCATACACACTTATGCATTCTTCTCAGCAGTACAACTCAATGGTGCAATGATCCCAGTGTAGACATGGTGTAACCATCAAGCCAGAGTTGACTGCATTTAAATGACATCCCTCTGCAATACATTTGGCTGTGACATTTGCCTGTGGTGAGAATCCGCTGTGGCGAGAATCTGCTGTGGCGATCTGCTGAGAATGCACTGGCAACACTCTGCAGACATCCACTTGTGACATGAACCACTGAAATGCATGCAAAATAGTCTGCTGGCCCGCTCACCCAAAGTGATTGGAGCCCTTAATTGCATCCACGCAAGCACCCCAGCGCCTGGTTCTCGTTCGTTTTAATTGTATTTATTTTAGTGATAACAAATGAAGCCACACCTTTCTGCTCATTCAACGCAACACTGTCCAGGTCCTTTTCATAGTGTTTGCACGTCTTGCTTTACTGAACAGGAAGCAAGCTAATCTGCTTTCTTATAAGCCTAGCCCATAATGTGCAGTTATATTTAAGCAAAATACTATATTAGTTTGTTTAGATTTGTTGTGCCCCTGCCTCATACTTAATTTGAAATGGGTTTGTTGGGTTGCATCAGCTTAACATACACATCCGTGTACACATTCATTCGATTTTTGTATGCATTTGTGCATAAAAATGTAACGCTATTCCCACGCCAGAGATCAATCTTCAAAGTTTTCTGTGGCTTGTAGATATTTTATATTTTTGTATATATATTTTCTTTCAATTTCTCAAATGGAGTTTGTATTTATTTTCTTTGTCCCATTGACCAGTTTCTTAATGTAATTAGCATATGTTTTACTTGGAGGGGACAATTTAGTTTGTAGCCTCAAGTTGGTTCCATACAATTACCTGTTAATTTAGGGTGTACATTTTACATGATATGGTGTGTGTGTGTGTGTGTGTATATTAGGAATGTCACGAGAACCGATACTTCGATACCAAGTCGATGCCAAAATGTAGAAAACATGACTGTACTCGTTTTTGTGCATTACCGTAGGTACCGGAAATCGTACGTGCATGCGTACGGTACCATAAGTACTCTGCCTCCACTCGTCAAAGACAAACAGCAAGCAGGTTAATTTGCGCTCAAGGGGGATTATCAGAGAGAATACATTCACAAAAAAACAATACGGTACCTTAAGATATGCAAACGGTGGCTTCGACCTTTCCAGCAATAGTTTCCATCTTATCAAGACTTTACCGGCTGAGTAAAAAGTTCCGCTGTTGTCATTTAATATCAATCAATCATCATCAATGGTTCGTTGATAAACACATCGCCTGGCGAAAGTGAAACAAAATCAGCCTTGAAGCGAATAAAATATGTAGGACTACGTCGCATATTTGTGTTGCAAACATCCACGTATGTATGCTGTAATTTACTACAATGCATTAAATGCATTCCTTTTAACCAACACTTTTTCGCCTCGCGCTTTCGATACCTCCGGAGCGCTGACCGAGATCTCGGTGAATGTTTACCCGCCCTAGGAGCACCAAGTCATGGAGGTCCCGGTGGTACTGCCGCGGAGCCCCGAGCAGGCCACACAAAGCCACAGACTTCAGACTTCAATTGGCATCGGACATTATACCATTCATGCTATGTACAGACAATATTATAGTAGCCAACCCCATGGCACATTCTGTAGATAATCCACCACGCTCAGATGAAATGACGTTTGACTTTATATTTGATCGCAGTCTCAGCATACAATGTTATGAGCTTGATATACTGAGCTTTATATAACTGGTAATGTACTTAGCTAGGCTACAT
>JAODTR010058175.1:0-17250 GCA_025399935.1 Amblyopsis rosae
CAGCTGGGAGGAGGCCTCGGGGAAGACCCAGGACTAGGTGGAGAGATTATATCTCCACACTGGCCTGGGAACGCCTTCGGGATCCCCCAGTCAGAGCTCTCCAATGTGGCTCGGGAAAGGGAGGTTTGGGATCCCCTGCTGAAGCTGCTGCCCCCGCGACCCGACTCCGGATAAGTGGATGAAGATGGATGGAAGACAAATAACTAAGAACAAAATTATATTTCAGAGATATGTACTGTTCTAGATTGCAGCTCATCTGCCTGTCCAAGAAATAATACTGTATCACATGTCTAGCCAAGCAGAATCACAGTCCTGATAACACTTCACAACATTAACAGGATTAAAATAGCAGTACTTGTTTACAAAAACATATCTTAAAACCCGGTGGCCTGTTCCATAATCTCAGACAAATAAGCAGGGGGCATCCTAAAACAGTCCCAGATGATCACCATACATGGCAAGCCCTTAGACTCTAGGCCCCCCTTTCACCCACATATTGGAAAGATTATATTAAGTTATGATAATTATTATAATTCATAAACTGATGGTTGGGAAACCACTTCATTCACGGTAAATTAACGTTTTGATTCCTCATTGTATTAAGTAAAGTTGCCATGGAAAATACATAAGACTGACACAAATACAGTAGCAGACCTTCTTTGTTCAAATGAATAACCTAAATCACTCAATAGTTTCACCGTTGGATAGAGGTAAGCTCCAATGTATCACTGGGGTTTACGCTAATACCTGCAGCTAATGCTAATTCTGAGCTAGCAGCCTACCTCCCTCACATACATTATAGATTTGTGCTGTGCTATGAAACAGAGCATGTCAGTGAAAGGTCAAACAACCAAGTAAGCAGAGCATAAACACAGTAGCACCATACAAAATGCCCAACGCAACACCATACTATAACTAAAAAGAATATTTTCTAAACAGAATTTATCTAAATTATACAATACAATTCACCATACAACCATGATCCTTTATCACAGCACTTTATCAAGGCTAGTCTGTTGTAGAAGTATAACCATTTCTAATATAATCTGGACGCTCAAGTCTACAGCTGGTCCTTTCAATGGCTGATTAGCTAGCAGGACAATGGTGGCTGCTTTTAGCTAACCAACAACATATTGTGGTTGCTCATTCAACTAATTTTATTAGACAATATTATGCTAATGCACACTCTCCTGAGGCTCTGTCCGGTCAAAGGTGTGCATGTGTGTGCAGTGATGCGAGCATTCAAGCGCATGCCGAGGTCAATTTGATTCCCATTCGTCATTGTTACTGAGTTAAGTGCGGCAGCCCTGTGTGTCTGTGTGTGCGTACACACAGTAAAACCTTATTTGACCTTAGAACACTGTCTTAATACCAAAGAAGGAGCCCATTGTGTAAGCCCTCTGACACACACACACACACACACAGATACAGGGCTCAAACATTACCATTAGCATACTGTATGCAGATTAGCGAGCCAACAGGCACACACAAATACATTCATTTGAAATGGGTTTGTTTTGTACTGGTCACGAGATACGCATTCCCTACAGCATTAGAACAACATACAAGAGGGGTCTCCTATGTAAGGCTGTGTGTGTGTGTGTGTGTGTGTGTGTGCGTGTGTGTGTGTGTGTGTGTGTTTCCCATTCATCTTTTAAAGTGTCTCTAGCTCTTGTGTAGGTGAACTCATTCTGTGTGTTTGATCTCATCTTGTCTGCTTTTGTGCGTGCATGTGTCAGTGTGTGTGTGTGTGTGTGTGTGTGTGTGTGGGTGTCAAAGGCTACAACCAGGACAACCGCTAACAATGATATCACTTAAAGCATTGGCCCACCTGCCGTGCTGCACTCTTTTATCCTGGATATAAATCTCTCCTCTGACTCTAACCCCCCCATACACACACACACACACACACACACACCACCAAATCCTTCCTGTGGTGAGGAGAAAAGAGAGGAGGAGGAGGAACTTCCAATAAAACATTTAAAAGGTATAGTCAGTCATTCTGGAGAAAGCCGGTTGATATTTGAACTTGATCAAAACAAAAACACCTCTCCATTCAACGCCATGGGGTGCTACCTCAGAAGCTCCGCCCCCTACATCAGAAACACAGTGCCAACGCTGGGATAGTGTTGACTAAAAGTGTAATCGCTGACTCTACCTTTAAACCAAGTGTGTTATGTCTCCTGGTGGTCCGTAAGCAGCGATGGACGGAGTACAGCAACAGGAGACATGTGTTTTGTTGCCATGCCGACCTGTGTGGGAGCAAAGGATGGCTATAAACTTGATGAAGGAGGACAAGATGGAGGAGGAGAGTGTTAGGGAACAAATGAATGGACCAGACCTCCCGTGAGGTGTTGTCTTTATCCTGTGTATTCTCTTGTTTGGTTGTTTGACGTTGGAAGTTGTAACCTTGCTTCTATTTTGTATTTTCAAATTCTTTCTACACTTTTTCAATGTAAAAATAGTAAAATACCAAACAGGTGTTGTGAGTTTGGATGGGTTTGGTGCAAATACAAAGAACCAATCATAAGGAAGGTCATTAACAACAAACGGGTGAAACAAACTGCCATAGGAGAGTTATAGGCATGTCAATCAAGTGTGTGTCCACACGGTTCTTAGAAGACATCTGATAGGCCAGGAGGTGGTTTTAAACTCCCTTCCTTTCTTCTCTGTTCCATCGTCTTCAATACTTCCTTTCCCTTTCTTCTCCCTCACTTGTCTCTCCTCCCATTTCTCTGTAGAGATCAGAGGAACGTACCAGAGGAGTGGAGAAGGACTTCTGTCACACGCCTGATTTAACAGGGCAAACACAAAGACCTCTCTCTCTCTCCCCCGTTTGGCTTTCTTCATCTTCCGCTCTTGCTCGCAAACTTTCAATGCTACCGCTTGGTGACTTTGCATCCGCCCGCATGTATTTGCTCATTCAAACACACGCACACACACGCGCACACGCACACACATGCGCACACGCACACACTGCTTTTTTTTATATAAACACAACCTGTCACAATCACAAACGCTGTGTCACTCACCTAATGTTAGACAAGTATGCACAATCACACACGCGCACACACACACACGCGCACACACACACAGACATACACACACATACACACACAGATACACACACGCACACGCACACGCACACACACACACACACACACACACACACACACAGTGAGAGCTCTTTTATTCTTTCACAATGGGATTAGTGGAGTGATTCCTGCACTCCCTTTAAGTGGCAGCAGCCCTGCCTGAACAGAGAGGAGAGGAGAGGAGAGGAGAGGAGAGGAATAAGAAATCAGACAATAAAACAGGTGGACAAGACTAGGGGAACAGCGACATATAAAGACATACATTGGGGGAAAGCGAATGCTGCGTTCTGCGTGTTGATATTAGGCTTCAGGAGGAATAGATGGACTGAGGAAGAGGAAATAAGAAAGGATGAAGAGAGGGAGAAGAGAGAACACCCCCCCACACACACACACACACACACACAACCCCGTCCCCAAAATATAAACACAAAAGAGCCAACGGTAGCCAGCGTGGGGAGCAGATCTGTTGCCACGGTTACAGAACGCAGTACAAACCCCTCCGCCGTGATGTCACCGGTCCGACTCCGGCGACCCGGGGCGGGCCCCTCGGCCAATAGGACAAAAAAGGCGCGGGGGGGGGCGCGTGCACTGTTTTCTCTTCTCAGACTCGAGTCCCTTTTTCATTTAATCAAGTGCTCACCCCACCCCAACCCCCCTAAAGCTCCCCGCCTCCCTCTCTTTCCCTCTCTTTGACGTGTTCAGCTCGATCAGCGTGCGTGCTAGCACAAAGGCTGTCGCTTTAGCGCATATTAGCTGCTGCCGTCTGGGGCGTATTACACTAACTAGCAGGTTCTCCTGCAGGGAAGGGCTATGGGGCTTCCCTGATGTTAAATAGTGACCACTGCATTCCCAGGAAAGCCCCAATGTGATTACTCTATGTAAATGTAATCTGTGAATACTCTATATAAATGTAATCTGTGAATACTCTAGGTGAATGTTACCATAGCAAATGCCTCATCTTTGTAGCTCATGAAGGACAACATGGGTTCAAGCCTTTCTAAAGGCCATCTATTGCATTGTGTGTTTTGTGTACTGTGTGTGTGTGTGTGTGTGTGTGTGTGTGTGTGTGTGTGTGTGTGTGCGTGCCTGCATGCGTGTATGCGTGTCTGTGTGACTGTGTGTGTGGGCAAAAAAGTGATTTCACGTCACTTTTTTGGTAATTGAGAAAAAGTAGACAGGAAGAGAGAAAATAAATAATAAACTCAAATGTGTTCTACTGTTACGCCTATCTGTGTGTTTGCATGGCAAGATAATGACTCAAATAATATTTGCACTCTTTCATTAAATGCATGCTGTGTTACATTCGGATCACAACTTATGTTACTCATTGCCTGTAGTTCCACTAGAGAAGAGATCCAAATTGAACTGAAATGAGATTATAATGTGAATAAAAATTTAGAAAACTCATTACCCAGAGTGCTGCATTTCACTGTTATCTAACGTGCTTCCACTTTATTGTTATCGTACTTTATTTTAATGTGTTTGGCTTCATCTTTTTCCTTTCATTATTCTTACACTTTGTACATTTCAGTGTTTTGCCACTTGGCCATTAAAATTCCACTCCGATTTTCACCTAGTCCTCATTTTACCAAATGTGTCAGTGCAGTGTGCCTATTATAATGAACATAAATGAGGGCATTGAATGCGCTGTAACACACTATAAATTAATACCACTGCTACAATATCTCACCACCAAAGATCAAAACTAATTTGTGTATCTCTTGTTCACAAAATAATGATCACCACAGTTGGGAGAGATGTAAAAGTGATGTCCAGGTGGGTCAAAATATTCCTTTAATATATTTGATACATCATTACATGGCTAGTAGAAGGCTGGGATAGTCAATGTTGTGCTGTGATACAGACAACGGTGGAGACATGCCATTTAGGCTTAGATAATGTTTAATGGAGTTCTATGGAAGAATTCAGACACGCAAATATAGCAGGTGGAGTAAAATATCCAAATAATAATCCAAAAGAGCCAATTGTCTGCTTTATAACCTATTTAACCAATCATGTGGTTGCATTGACGTAAGCCACAATGCCTATACTAAAGATTTTATAATTATACAATGATAGAGCGTTGCACTTTCAATGGAGAAAAAAATGTACATTTCTGTGGGTGTGTCGCTAACGACATTTTTGTCAGCTAATGTTGTGTTGTGATACAGACAATGTTGTGTTGTGATGAAGACAATGTGTTGTGATGCAGACAATGTTGTGTTGTGATGAAGACAATGTGTTGTGATGCAGACAATGTTGTGTTGTGATGAAGACAATGTGTTGTGATGCAGACAATGTTGTGTTGTGATGGCATCCAGTTTCCTCAAGACAACAACATAACAACATCCTCAGGAGAATAGAAGATAAGAGAACATAATTCAGGGCAGCTGTCCATTGTGACCCTGATTTGGTGTGTGTGTGTGCGCGTGTGTGTGCGTGTGTGTGAGTAATAGGTCAGTGAATAGGTGCACTAGGGTGACACAGTTCGTTTTTACAGTTAGTGGCATGTCGACAGAGAGTAGGGGGAAGAAAGGGGGAAGTCTATTCAAAAGCCTGAACCAAAACACACACACACACACGCGCCACACTTCAGAGCAATATCCTTTCCTTTTTCTTGCAGATTTTTGTGGGCACAAATTCAAATACGCACATACCATAGAAACCACCCTTTATTTTCTTTATTTTTTTGTTAGAAAGAGAAGTTATTGTGAATACTTTACTGGTGGAACGCCTTCCATTTTGACAGGAGGTAACATGACGACAGATAGCCACCAGCTGACCGCTTCAGAAAGACTCTAGAACTACTTTCCACTGTTGCTGTGCAGAGACAGGTAGCAGGTATTGTCTGACACACACACACACATGCGCACGTGCACAAGCATGCACGCACGCACGCATGCACACACACATTCAGGATTTAGTCCTGTTCTGAGGTTCAATCAAAGATCAAATGATTTGATTCATCATTAATTGCTTGGTTTCTCTGGCAACATCACCGTTGAACCTGCTTGATTTCCCCAGTAGAGAAAGTACATGATGGAAAAATAAGAGCAGCAATCTATACACACACACGCACGCACACACGCAAACACACACTCACACACACGTCCTGGTAGACAGTGAATAAAGCAGTCATATCTATTTAGCGTCAGCTGAGAGCTTAGCCTGGTTTTCCCTTTAGGTAGAGAGTAGGCTTTAATTAACACAGAGCCAACAGCACCTTAGCAAACGTTGTCAGTGAACATACAGTAAACCAGTGGAAACATATACCAATTTAGCTTTAACCACTTTACCTCTTCCATTCAGTCATCTCTCATTTTAACACTTTCATCTTTTAGATATGGTGACAGCAAGTGAGAGATTATGACTAAAGCCTTCTTCTCAGCTCCCACTTATACGCTTATGTGCGCAACCCTCGCATTCGCCATTCACATTTTATGTGGGGGGGACTGTGAACAGCAGCGTGCAGAGAGGTGGAATTTCCATGACAACAGGACTGAGGATTAGAGGTGGAAAGGGTGGCATTCCTGGGCGAACGTCAAAATACCTCCATTCAGAAAGAGTTTGTGTGTGTGTGTGTGGGGGGGAGAATGAAATGTGTAGCTCAAGGATGCCCTACCTGCCTCTCTTATCTTACAATGTAATGTAAATGCAAATGCGATTAATTTGGTAGAGATGAGAGGGGCGGAGGGGGTTATTTTAACATAAAAACACAGGCCATCCATGTGGTTTCTCTATACAAGGAAAACAATAAAAGCCACATTTTCCCATTCCACATTTCTGAGTGAAATATGTACTACAATACACAGTACAGTAAACGAAATGAGTGGCATGCTGTTGGCTTTAAATTTACAACCGAAGTCCATTATCTTCTCCTGACCTCCGTAATGCAGTAACTGTTGAGCTGTTGCAGGTTTCATAGGCTATACAAAATATCGCTGGTTTTTATTGCATTATAAAATCCCCTATAACTATAGACTGTGTGAACATTTGAGCGGTTTAACACAACGCTCCTTTAAATGGTCATAAATACCTGCCTAAGAAAACATGAAAGCTTGCCTGGTGCAAAATGCATCATTATACATCCTCCTAATTACACCAAATGTGAGCGAATGGACTCACGATCGCAGCCAAGCATTTGCATACTGTAGCTCTAAGGCACCCTGACATCCTGACTAACTGAATCTGCTGTATAACTGGCCAACAACAGGAATAACCAGACTCATGAATATGTTAACAAGCGCTCGTGCGCTTAGCCCTGGCCTGACCATACATACAGAGAACGCTATGTTATATTATGTCAACGCTTCTCACACACACACACACACACACAGACACAGAAAGAAAGAGAGAGATAGAAGAGTGAGAGAGTGAGTGAGAGAGATAGAATAAGAGTAAGTGAGCGAGTGAGAGAGTTACAATAAGAGAGAGAGAGAGAGAGAGAGAGAGAGAGAGAGAGAGAGAGAGAGAAAGAACTAGCTAACTAGTAGCCTACGACTGGCAGTGCTACTTGGCAAATGTGCTATTAGCGTACCAACTGGCTAGTATAAATGACCCTGTGTTCAAAATGGGTTTATATGTCAGTGTACCTGCATGTATGCACGCGTGATACATCAAAGTTTGTTGAACACACGCTAGTATTGAGGGCTGAAACAATATACACAGCGTTGCAGTCATTAGCATGTCAGGCCACCACGGCTCATACCGACCAAGGACATGCAGTATTCAACTGTAGACGTCCTTGCCTGGCCAGGGAAGTACAAGCCAGTGGCGGGAACAGTTAGGACAATAGAGTGATGTGATCGTATCAGACCATATGCTAATGCTGCCTGCAAATCAGAGCGGGCATGGAGGTTTCAGAAGAGTATGGAGGTCGCATCTGAGTGGGCAGGTCCATAACGGTGTAAAGTGCAGATCCATATGTCATTGGTAATTGACTTAGCTGTTTAAATGTTAAAAGACATGTCTGACTATGTTGAAAATATTTTCTGTTAAATTAAGATAGAGTGCTTGTTGTCAGCATATGGATCTTTTGGTGTTATTGTTTTACCCAAATACTGTATAGCTTTGAGGTTTGCATCAGGCACTTCACAGCGATATCGTCAACCTTTTCGGTGGGGCCGGCTCGTCGGGCGCCATATGAAGAGGAATAAAATATACAAGAATCAATTATCGATGGGGTAAATATGTGTAATTGGCCTGGATGCACTGCATTTCATATTAACTGGAGATCATTTTTCTAGGATATGATATTCAGTTCCAATATTTGTGTTCCTTCCTGCCGGTGTATTCTAAGAGCCATTCCACAAACTACTAACTCGCCAATGCTCTCGCTTGCAGCACGTCGTAGGCAAAGTCAATGACAAAGAATCTCATTACACTGCGTCCAAGCAAGGGTTGTCACTTGTCACGATGTAATGAGACAAATGTCTTAAGCCACAGCCACATTATCAGTCTTTGAGATAGTTGGGATGGCTCATTCACATGCATGGGCTCCCTTGGGGATTAGTAAGGAACATTATTCAGGTCCGTTCATGTGCTATATGGGGAGAATATTACATCACTGAGCAAGCTCCAGTCATAAGGGTTGCGTGAGCTACTGGTCTTCACAAGCCTGTTTCCAATGTTGCCACATAATGAATTCCCTGCAGCTATATATAAAAATAATAGTATTAAGCCTCTCGATAAACGATTAGCTTGGATCATTATATTATATTCATAATAGGTTTTTATATATTTCATAGAGAAGACATAAAATAGGTGATCCACCTATCCACCACAGGAAATCCACCCAAAAGCTCAAAAATAGATAATTTTATATTTATTAATAAGTATTAATATTGTTATGGATATGTGTTGAATGTTATTGTACAAATGCCAGAAGAAAGCAATGTAAATAGAACTGTGGGGCAGATTGAGTTGATTTTCCAGTGGTGACATGATTAGCTAAATATCCATATTGCATGCCAAATTTACACTGTATTGGTATTAAGTATTGAGAATTTGGCCACAGCAAGAGAGTTGCCCTTTGACATCTAGTCTGATGTTTAGTGATGATGTCATTACCCAGAAGGCCTTTATAGCAGAATCGCTAACAACAACGACTTCCTGTGTAGTCTACAGTACATTAAAGCACCATTTCGGAGTGGAGATACACCAGAAACAGATACTGGGAGGTTGGGTGGAGAGAGTGGCTCATAAAGATCACCTATTAGGGCGGTAGACTCCCAAAAGAATGTTTAATCCCCAACTGATCAAACTGCATTCTCACCCAATATGACATTGAAACCAAATAACTTAATGAAAGTATTCATTCAAATGTATTAAGACCACTTTGATGTAAAGATGCTGCCTGTCTTAAAGCACTTACCCCTGTCAGGGAACCATGCATAAACTCAAATCTATATACACCCATGAAAACACAAACTTTGTTCTGTTCTCATCAATAGTGGCAGCTAAACAATAATACCATTGTGAACAGTTGTGATTTAATGCTTTGTCATTCACAAACACACATGCACGCATACACAGACTTGGCCAAAAGGCATTCCGATGAATTTGTTTTCCAACCCAAATTAGAGCACCCAAAGTACTAATACTCACTCCTAAACAGACTTACATATACAGCAGTCACAAACACATGCACACACAGCAGTCACGCACATACACACGCACACACACAAATGCATGCCTACACACTCAGGCGTCCACTACTCAAGAAAACAAATCCCACATTCCCCACAATGCTAATCACCATACCAAGAGCAGACCCTCCAAAACAATAGGATTTGATTTGCTCTAAATCAGGTCTTGTGTTTTCCACCATTGTATGCCTATATGTTCACTGAATATTTTAGTTTTTGTGAACACTTTATAAAGCAGCATTTTAATATGGACTGTGGATGTGAAATAGTGCTTGGAACAACACTCAGTATTGAAGATTACATGGATCCAATCCAATACAAACTATTTGGTTTCACCTATATTTAAGATGTGAATCTGCGGACTTTGGTTGATGAAAATACATGTAGTCCAACTGATAGAAACCTGCATTAATCACACTTCTTCACATATTCAAGTCCTTTTTTGATCACCTGTTGGTATTTTGGTATTTTCAAGCTCTGGTATATTATGGAGCAACCCTAAACCATCCATAGCCGGTCTGTTATTTAATCTGTTTAAATCCAAACTGTGGTTTCCACTAAGCAGCAATTTACTTCGTGCTGAAAACTGAATCCAGCCCACATCAGCGTCAAAATGCAGTTCCTTGAATAGCCACTTGAGGCTGGCTCCAAAATGATTTCAGTAAAATGTCCACCTTTTTGTTTTACAGCCTGGTACAACAAATTGTTAAGATCTACATGCTGCTGAATTTATAGTATTGAAAACCAAAAGGAGGGATTGGGAAGTGCATAATGCTTGTTTGTTTCCAGCAACATCTAGTAATCAGCTAAAATCTTTACAGATCATTTTCTATCCAAACTATAATACATTTTTATTTTCATGTTGAAAATGGGGATGTGTGTGTGTATTGGAATCGATACACGTCAAATAAATCAATACATGGAAAAAGGCACAAGCATTTTTTGACAAATTGTTTAAGGCTGTATATATTATTGTATTATTTATTTGCTTGTGTAAAATACTTTCAATGTCAGATTTAAAAGATATACTTGTTAAATGGACTGGTGTACACACCCCCCTGCTGATCTTGTTATGTTCTACTTTTTATTACATTGGATATAGATTAACATAAAAAAGCATTCCTTTGAAGGGACCAAATGACACTAAGAGAATGTAATAATATTGATATGGGTGCAACTATACTTTTGCCCAGAACGCTATAGAAACATATAAGATTATACATGAATACAAATCTTATGTAATGATGTTTGCAGAGGTTTCTGAGTCAATGCTTTGTTTAGCGATATAGCAATTTCACACGCCCACTCCTATCCATCAAAATAAACGTATTAAAGCCGCTAAGAGCCACTTTTACAGATTTACAGTAACATTACCTCAGTCACATGGAAATGAACAAGGAGACCAACATGACACAAAATATTGGGATTTGGCTGTAAATCTTGTCATGTGAATCCCATATTATATAACGTGTATAAGCACTTAAGCGGAATAAAGTTGAATAAAAAGCAACTAGTGTACACAAACTACAAAGTAAGAAAACAAAGAAAATCTTTCCACATAATCCACAACACTGAATCAAATTATAAAGCAGATTAGTGTCTAGTGAAGGAAGTCTGTGTAAGCTCCTCTTGACCTAACAGGAGCGTGTATTTCACTGCCAACCGAATTATACAGTAAAATAAAGTGTGTGTGTGTGTGTGTGTGTGTGTGCAAGAGCCCTGGTTTACTGTAAATATAGAGAGAATTGAGAAACGTTAAGAGAAAAAGCATTTTTTTACTAGGTCAGGTTTACTCATTTAGTGCTATGAGTTTATTAGGTCAGACTACTGTCAGTTTGACTGTGTCATGAAATGAATCTGGGAATGTCTCTGGAATCAGAGATCGAAAATGTGTCCCTCTCCACTAGCCTTATCTCTCAGGACCAGATGTGATGCTCCAACACCTTTGTGTGTGTGTGTGTGTGTGTGTGTGCGTGTGTGTGTCGGTGCTCAGAAACAGACCCAGTGAACTGTCACGTCATAGCCCAACATTCACCTAAGCCTCCTACACACAACCGTAGCCCTGACAACCAACCCAAAGCATGGTGAGGCTGTGGTTTAAGAGACCAAATGTGACTGCTCAATAATAATAATAAGCATGCCCCTCTCATGCCTGATGGCTAAGCTCCTCCATGCTATTCTCTCTACATGTACCTGTTCTCTATGTTTCCTTCCATGACGGACAATTGTGTTTATAGACAAACACAAAAAAATAAACAAACCCAATCTTTTAACTCTTTCTGTGATATATAATGCATCAAATGCCTGTCAATACAATGATCATAACTACATGTGCTTTGTTTGGAAAATACTCCACATACAAATACAGTACATACAAAGGTGGTCAATATTTTGGTAGGATGATAGAATTAGCAGCATTCTTAGCAGCATTCTTAGCAGCATTCTTAGCGGCTTTTTGACCAAATTCAAATTTTTATAAAAATCGGAATTTTATGTAGCTGAAAACAGAACTACACGTCATATCCATTAAAAATCACCCCAGGCCCTGATTGGTTTTCACCGGCACACTTAATACGCTCATAAGCCATCAAATTCAAATGTTAACGTTAATGTTAATTGGGTCCCCCTCTCAGCCCCTCCCCTCCCCTCACGCAGCTCCTTGACACCATTTTTGTAGTGGGTGGAGTCAGGCTCAGAGCTGGGGTGCAGTTACACTTTAACGTTAAATGCAAGGCGATGAGGGACATTTGAAAGAGAGATGAGGAGAATCCAGTCCCATACAGTATACACCCAGCAGGACACAATGTCTCCTTTGTCCTGGGTGTCTCTGATAAAATAGCCCCTCAATGAAAAGGATTAAAAGTGAATTGAGGGGTTTAGTGTTAGCTTAATCGGCCAATAAGATTAAGACTATGCACAGGTTTCTGCTGTTCAACGACGAGGACAAGAGCTACTTCAAAACTGCTCTTTGATAGTTCTGTGGCGTGTTTCTCCCTCTGATAGCTGTCAGCCAACCAGTAGACATTCCCATATATGGCGTGGTTCATCTTGCCTCTTCGGCCTGGGGTCTAAATCTGGTCCTGTCACCACACAGTAACAGTGCAGTCTTTGCTTCATCACGACTGACAGCAGAGCCAGTGTCACTGGCAGCAGTGCATGTGCATGCAAACTCCATATAGATTCTGCTTAGTGCGGTGTTGCTATATGCAGCATGTCATCACATGTGCCCTTTGCTATAGCCCAAGCACAGAAGTGCCTGAGATGCTGTGTTAAGGTGGCCTGGAAATCAGTGCGATGATGACAGGGCCTGAAGATCTTTCATTGGACCTTTCATTAATCTAAACCCCATATCCATGGGTGATAAAAACTCAATTAGCATTTCCCCCAAAAGCGATCTTTTTTAGAGCATTGAGAACTCAATATAACTAATTTAATTTGCAATGATATAATAATGACTTCTCTTCCAACAATTATAGTTATA
This sequence comes from Amblyopsis rosae, assembly GCA_025399935.1. NCBI lineage: Eukaryota > Metazoa > Chordata > Actinopteri > Percopsiformes > Amblyopsidae > Amblyopsis > Amblyopsis rosae. Next base: position 13,224 of record JAODTR010058175.1, read on the forward strand.
ATAACACAAAAGCGCAATGAACATATTACAGTTTTTCTCAAATGCTTAGACACAATTCCTGGACCAATTCATTATTTCTCGCACACAATTCCTCAGACAACACACACAAGCTGTCAATAACACTGAAAGTCATGACTGTTTGTTACCCACCGAAGGGATTCATTCAAAACACTGCTACAAAAATGTTTAGAATGGAACTACACAGCATATCTGTCAAACACTTCAACCAGTCTGAAAACACATACTGCTCCTAAATAATACAAACAAGGGTCACTCATCTTTACAAAGTAGCAACACCATACACACAAACTAAATACACAAGGGCTGATTAGGGAATTAGACACCTGGAGAGACATCTTAAGAAACAATTAACAAGGGGCCCATCCATCAGTTATAGGCTTATAGGCCAAACACTCAAGAAGACATGTGGATCCAGTGCTATCCCCTTGGTATGGTCAGTCATTCTTGCTAACTTTGAGCTCAAATCAAAACAGTGTCTCTCCACAGTCCTCTGCGGCGCTGACTCAAACATCGAAATGCATTGTGAAGCAAAGTGTAGTCCTATGGCTTTGTTGATACGTGTTCGCCACTTTGTTTATGTTCCTATTTACAGAGCCAGGCCTGTGTAGAATCATTTTTTTTTTCAACACGCACAGAGTATGGGTAGATGGTGAAATGCGAGGAGATAATTGTTGTGTTTGACAAAAAGTGTATTTTACATTTAGCTTGCAATAGCTGACTTTACGTTTAAGCTTTCAATTAATTTGGTAATTATTACAGCTGTAACTGATACTTCATGTGAACTTTCAACAGCACTGCTATAATACATCTTAAATAACAAAAAACTATATGAATATGCAATAGTTAATTAAACGCAAATACAGAATAACTTGACTTTCTTGCTTTGAGGGATACTGCCTTAGCACTGGATCACATCAGCTATACAACATGTGACTGATGTGAATTAGCTCAAGGAAGTCCACCCAGATTAGAAGATAGAGTAAAGCCAGACTTATTTAAAGTGTATATTCAAAGCAGAAGGGAGATGGTCCTATCCTGATATATTAGGACATTTTCCGACTGACTAAGTCTGTGTTACTGCATGTAACTATGAATGTACTGTAAGCTTATGCATTTTATAACTAAAATACATGAAGATGCTGGAGAGCACAAGAGAGCGAGACCATCCTCCCCTGGAAACTTAACTTACTGTAATGCACATAACTGATTTCAGCAGATATTAAATCAATGCTTCCACTTGATGTTGAGATCTCTTCACATCGTTATGCAGTGCTTCTACACCAGCTGAGAGTGAATAGTACTATTCAGCCATTGAGATTGAATCAGTGCAGACACTAGTTTCCATTTACACCAACTAGTTAAACTCTCCTACTCCAACATTTGCATTAATTAATAGTTGGCAGTGCTCAATCAGAAAACAACCTTTTACAGAGCCAGTTTTGACATTCTGTCAAGTGCCCGCATTTAAACGTGGGGTTGACTGCACTCTACTATCTATTGTTGTCCAGGACCGTAACAGCAGCTTGTTTGCATTTTATGTTAGCACAGGGACTGGCAGTGATTCGGTTAACAGTAATGTGTATAGATCATCTAAGAGGTGAGCCAGTGAAATCAACCAGGTGCCAACACAGCAGGTCTAAATGATTGTTGATGGAAGTTTCACTATACAGTATATTATCTACTGTAACTCTTTAAAAGGTTGAGCTTTTATCACGGCCACACAGAATACCTTCCTTGGCCTTAAACATATTTTGTCTTTTAATGATTAAAATGTAGTAACTGAATGTATATGTGAGTCCATTTGGTAAAAACACTATCCAGTCTGTCAGTTTTATATATATATATATATATATATATGGGTGACATCATTATTTATGATAAGTGTCTCCTCTGAGAGAGTGTGGGGCAGTGGTCTGCCTGTTTGCTAGTGTGCCTACATGTTGAATAAGGAGGCATCAAAGAGCTCCTCTGGTTTAATCTGAACACAGAGTGCTCAGAGTGGCAATAGGGCTTTCTCTTCTTCAAACAGCGGTATCAGGAAACTCCGGACAGATGATTACTTTAAAAGCCTCTGTTTCCGATGGCAACAGATATAAATATAACCATTAGAGGACAGAGAGAGACTCCGCTGATAGACTGCTGTGCGTGAGTGTGCGTGTGTGTGTGCGTGTGCGTGTGTGCGTGTGTGTGTATGTGATCCCCCTCCCTCCAACACATATCATTTCCAGCACTGTGTTAAACATCTGCTTGGTTGTGGTTGTTTACTTTTGTTTACATAAAACAGCCACATGTTTCTGTCATATTTCTGATATTTCCATAAATAATCTGCATGAAAGTGAAGAGTCTCCTTCTAAATTAAAAGGGTGAGCATTACTTTCTCTTAATAATACTGTATAATATAATTATAGACATATGACATACATTAATAATAGTACTACTGTCCTTTCTGATTGCCATTTAATTTTCTATTTCACTAAGCTCTTAAAATACTACAGGCATGAATTTGTATTATGTAGTAAACTGATAATGTTCTCAAACATTGACTATCCTGGTCAAATAAAAAGTAATTAATGAATAAACTAAAGCTAATATGGCAGTCACGTGTTAATAAGAATGCTTTGTTGTGTAAATGTATGTGTGTTTTGTTTTTTTAGCCAACCATATGTGGTTATGTTAGAGCTGTCATTAATAAGAACTTCAATAGCTTAAAATAGGGCCTCAAATGAAGTAAAAGGCCAATCTAAGATTTATAAAAATCTAACCTTTGACCCCAGTGGGTTTTAGAGAGGGTTATGGAAAGAGAAAAATGTGAACAAGAAACACAATATTACTTTTTTTCACGCAGTTAATATATATACAAATTAACAATGTAAAAGAGTCATAGCCAATAGGCTCCACATTCCACATTCCTAATATAAGCAAATGTATCCCACTGTGATCATTTTACAATCCTCAGTGCTGTCATAAAACCAACAAAGCACATTCTGGCGACAATATAGGCCAAAATATACAACGGAATCAAGACGGCATTGCTTCCAAGAACTGCAATGACATGAAGATGACTGAAAATGCTGAAGAAAAAAAAGAACGGCTTAAAGCAAATACAACATACTGTAAGTAGTTTTAATTTCCTGATGTAATAAATTCTACCCATACTTAAGGGTCAGTCTGCTGTGATATGTCTGCATTTTTGCATGGCTGGACGCCTTTACACTCTTTCTGTGACCCACTAAATTAACGCTGGCCTTTTACATAGTGACTTGCTTAGCTGCTCATTCATTCAGAAAATCATCTGGCAACAAATATTTTGACCCATTCTATGAGGAGTGAGTGGAATGCATTCAGAAGAATTTAGCAGACTGTGGTTACTCAATAAGCATGGAAGGACTGATTAATGGAATGATTCTTCATATAAAGTCCAACGGAAAGAGAATGAACAAACATATAACAGGGGTATGGGTCCCCAAAAGTGTTTAAATCCACATGCAAACAAATATGGTAACATTTCTTTCAACATAAACTATGACAATCTAGTTATCTTTTTTAAAATATTTAATTTGTTTAGTTTGGCAGCCTTACAATAATTGCATCAAAGCTGTGCCAGTATAATAGTTTGGTGAGGCTAAGATGTGGTTAATAGTCTATTAAACTAAACATAACTGACGCCTTACAACAGAAACATTTGTAGGTCTGTATAATTTCATGCTATACCTGGCCAAGTTAGCAAGCTTTCTCCCAATGATATGAGCCAGATACTTAAACAGTGATAGAATAGTTTTTCCTAATAATTGGAAGCTCTTGCCTGCGCTGCCCATCCCTCCTGGAGTATCTGTTTTTATGGGAACATTCTGGGAATCTGGCAGGACCTGTTTATTACATTACATTCCTGTAACAAGTCACTTCTCTTGCTCCCACAGAACAAACCTGATGGTCCATCCATCCATCCATCCATCCATCTTCATCCGCTTATCCGGAGTCGGGTCGCGGGGGCAGCAGCTTCAGCAAG
>JAODTR010058185.1:0-17250 GCA_025399935.1 Amblyopsis rosae
TTGGGGTCCCTTGCTGAAGCTGCTGCCCCCGCGACCCGACTCCGGATAAGCGGATGAAGATGGATGGAGATGGATGGTTTCCGACCTTCACACTGCAACAGGCCGCGACCACAAATATGACGTAATTTTTGGCACGCACCGTTGCGACTCTGTCACGTATAAACTAGGTTTACGTATGTGTACAGTCAGGCTGAAGCATTCCCCCCCTTTGTCCACAGGACGCCACGGCGGACAAGGAGGTGTCTGACGGCTTCACCACCCACCACGCCCTCCGCCAGGCCAAGATGTCCAAGGAGCTGATCGAGCTCAACAAAGTGCTGGCGCTGAAGGAGGCCTTCGTCAAGAAAATGTGCCAGAACGACAAGCAGCTGGAGCCCATGCAAACACAACACCTGGTAAGTACAGAGCAGTATTGCTGTTCGTTTTTCATGTCATTCGAGTCATGTGGTGGCTTAAATAAGATGGGTGTCCTGTACTCTAAACCATGGTTTAACATGTGGTCAGAAAATATCTTAACTTGTTGTGTCATTATCCTACATTTGAAACTGACTTGAGTTGCTGGGTTATCTCCACAGCACAACGTCCAGACTCTCCGGTCTGCAGTGGATTCTTTACAGAAGGAGAAGGAGGACCTCGTATTGGCTCTGCAGTCTGCCAAGAAGGACACCAACCAGGCCAAGTGAGAACACCCTTAGACATGTTGTACTACAATGTACATGATGACATTAAAGGTTTAACACGTAAGACATGCTTCGACCTTCCATCTTCATCTCTTCCAGGCTCAGCGAGCAGCGCAGGAAAAGACTGCAGGAGTTGGAGAACCAGTTGGTGGACATGAAGAAGAAGCTTCTGGAACAGTCCAAACTTCTGAAAGTCAAGGAGTCTTCTGCTCGCAGTGTGAATAAACTCATGCAGGATATCCAGGTAATGGCCTTTTTTCTTTTAGCTGCTTAAGGCTGTTATCCTTAACTTCCTTAATAAGCATCCCCAGATCCCCTGTTTTCTTCCCTCCACTGGTTTGTACCACAAGGGTACATTTGAACAAAAATAGGGGAGTGTCCCTCATTTGAAATATATATTACTTTCGTAATATATGTCGTGCGGTTACACTTTGAGATGCGTAAACCTTAGTCAAATATTCCTGTTTTCGTCTTCCTATAGGCAATGAAGGCACAACGTGTACAGCTCATGCGACAAATGAAAGAAGACTCTGAGAAATTTCGTGTTTGGAAAAACATAAAGGACAAAGAGGTTCTCCAGCTCAAAGAGAAGGTGTGCTGTTTCGCCATACCAATACACCAGTCCCATGAATATCTGGCATGATAGCATTGTTACGGCATGATCCCATCGCTGTCTGTTCCACAGGACCGTAAGCGGCAGTATGAGCTGATGAAACTGGAGAGGGATTTCCAGAAGCAGGCCAATGTCCTGCGACGCAAAACCGAGGAGGTTTGTCTTCTTATGTTTCAGGGCTTGGCGAGGGTCAACCTGGCTGCAATATTCATAATAGATGCGTAACACACAGTATAAAAATTCCGGTACTCTTTTTTACTTTTCCAAGTACTATTTTAACATGTATATGTACAGCAAAACAATCTCTGTATCAAGCCTGTTCTGGTCAGAACCGTTAGTGTTCTGGGGGGTTGATTCACCCTAGTTACTGTATCTATGTGTGCACCTTCTCTACAGGCGGCAGCGGCCAACAAGCGGTTGAAGGATGCCCTGCAGAAGAGGAGTGAAGTGGCAGAGAAGAGGAAAGACTTCCAGAACAAGGGGATGGAGAACACCTCTGCCAGAGTAAAGGTGCCAAAGTGTTTGTGACACAAGCTGGACATTTTGTGTGCATTCAGACATGGCTGTTTAGACACAGTGATAAGGGCCGGTATTCACAAAGCATTTATCTTACCGCTAAAGGCCTTGGCATACTTACCGCGGAACGCAGCAGTCCGCGGACTGTGCCTGTGAGGTAAACTACGTAATCTACTAAACTCTCAAATGAGTTCTAGGAGTATGAAAATATTTCTTTCCAGCGAATACCTTAGTTACACCAATATTGTTCATTGGAAACAATGTGTGCACATAACAACCGTAGTTATAAATATCGGTAATTTCAAAGCACTTTTCTTGTATACAGAAATGGCCGACGCATCAGCCGTGAACTATGCTTGGAACAGCCCGAGCGCTCGTCCATGTCCGTTGCGCGAGGCCACACATTTGGTAGTATGCCAAGGCCTTAAGCGTACTCACTCACACTAAACATTCTTATTTACAAATTCCCTCCTAAATTTGATTCACAAAGCTGCTGAGACTAACTTTTACTAAGGAATTGGGAGAACTGTTAGGTTAAAAGAGGGTGTGGTTGACCCCGTTGCTATGAATGATGACATGTTTCATGAACTATGATTGGCTGATAGGGGACGGGTCTGTCATTGAGTTCATGGGATTATCAAAAATATCAGTGGGCATCACTGGCAGCTACAATCTTATATAAACAAGAAATGTACATTATTCAAACTTGAACTATACAGCCATAATGTGTTTCCATCATAATATGGCAAGCAATGTGTAACAAGTGAGAGCTAGTGTTGATAGGTGATCTAAAGCAGTGGTTCTCGGCCTATAGCTTGGGGGTCCACAAAATAATTAGTTAAACATAAAAAATATTGGCAATCTGTCTATGGTGCCAATAAACAAACATTGTGTCCATTACCCCCACCCATTTGAGCGTTTAGCCAATAAATCCTCTTATTGTGTTGCGACACATAACGTCAATCTGTCATGAATCAATCACTTCACGCAAGTCACAGCGAATCATTTAGCTGCTAGCTAGATTGTTATATTAACTATTAGTGAAGTGACTGCAGTGAGCGAGCTTGGAGAAATACCTATGTCAGACAAAGAAAATAAGATCAAACTAGCTAAATAGATTAAAATATGATTTTCAAATAGTTCAAATGGCATCTAAGAAAATATGGTGGTAAGCATATCAGAGTCCCTTAGTCTTATATAATGTCTCTGAACATATGCTTAAAGGCAGAGTCATTATTGCTAACTTCAAGCTCAAATCAAAACACTATTGCTCCACAGTCCTCCGTAATGATGCGATATTTCTACACAACCCTGGCTCCGTTAATAGTAACATAAACAAAGTGGCGAACACCGCTCGTATCAACAAAGTCGTAGCACTATACTTTGCTTCACAGTGCATTTCAATGTGTTATGCGGCTCCGCGGAGCATGTAGGTCTTCAGACTGTATGCGTGACAGAAATATCGTCAAGCCAACAGTCCACGACGCACCTCCAAAATGTTCTGTCCGTGCGAACATGTGCACACTACAGATGGCAATTGATGTGCTAATAAGCTCACAAATGTGTGTTCTAGGCGTATACATTTTTTTTTATTTACAGCAAATATATTAGTTTACACCAATATTTACAGGAGCAATGTGTTCACATAAAAATCTGTTATAAATATAGCAAAAATACATTGGTATACTGAACTATCCGACATGTGAAGTATGCTTGGAGCAACTCGAGCGCTCGTCCACATTGAGCGAGGCCATGTATTTGGTAGTATACCCTGGCCTTAAGCACCATGATTTGGTGTTAAAAACAGTGCCACTCTTTGATGTTCCCTCTCCAACAGCAGGGCTGGACTGGCAATCTGGCACACCGGGCGTTTTCCCCATGGGCCGACGCACCATTTGGGCCAGCCAATATAATGTTTAATACAAATTAAAAATAACAATTTTTGGCTAACGACTGGCCCATAAGCTAGGGACAGCGGCCCATTGGCTCATATGTTATACTGACATTGGGCTGGCCCAATCGGGTCTCTATGCCCCACCCCTCTGACTGGATAAACCAAAGCGGTGCAGAGAATTTGTGGGCTAAAACAAAACAATCTATAGGAGGATGTTGCCAAATGTGCAACAATAACAGACGTGTTTACTACGGCAGGGGCTGCAAATGGCTTAAAAATAGCTTGAAGTGCTGACGTGAAGTTTGCAAGAACAGGTGGATGCAGGAGTGTGTATGCAAGAGAAGGACATTGTAGTTGAAGTTGTAATCATGGTTAACAGGGACAGCTAGGAGCATAAAGTTTGTGCGTGCAAACCCATGATGATTAATTAAATGAATGTTAATGATAATAAGATAATCGTAGCGTTATCATATAGTGAGGCAATCAGTAGCCTACTCAGTCGGACTGACGTCAGCCAATGTCAAATGGTGCAGCATTAGCTATTTGGCATTGATTTTGAAGCTGTAGTTCTATAATGCAGTAGAATCTTCGGATGACTTTTCTAACATTTAGCCTATTGGTGTGATTTTGTCAGCATCCCAATATGATTATTAGACTAAGGGTTCCCTTGATTAAAAATGCATGAAAAGGCTGTATAATAGGTTGTGGCTACAACCTATTTAGCTATAGGCATGTGCTACAATGTGTATGCCTGCTTATGTAGGCTTTTTATGGTTAATTTATAAACAGGCAGGTTGTCCTATGTATATTTTCAGACAGCTGAGGTATGTGCTTATTATGGTATGGATAATCCTAATATGTGGGGTATCTACAACTACAATAACTGATTGGTTCTGCTGTCTATTGAGCATGAAGTTTCATGTGATATGTGCAACTCTAGGTTAAACTCCAAACAAACAAGCATAGGCCTAGCCCTACCATTGATGTAATTACCTATTTACATAGGCTACAAATGTATATTACTCATATGAGTAATTTTTTAACTGTGTAAACGTTAGGCAGTAATAATCATCAATATTTGTATACTTGAAATATGTTTGAATTAAATAGTATCAAATGAAATTGTATTTAATACATTGTAGGCTACAACTTTTTCCATATTTTTGTCAGGAAATTCCAACAATTCAAGATCTGAATGTATAATGTATGTTAAAGTATAATGTAGAATGTATGTTAAAGCTACACTAAGTAACTTCAATTGTACTTTTTGCCTCTTTTTCTGTTACATCTTTAAGTCGCCTATCAGACCTCATGATACAATACATATCACTTCAAAAATGCCAGGGCTGCTTTTGTGTCCCAGTCCAGCCCTGTCCAACAGCCTTATCACCATTTAATAATATTATAATCTATCTTCTTCACAAAATGATCAGTAGCCTACGAGAGCGTTGCGCAAATCTCACTTTATATTGACTCTGCTAGACTATTGTAATACTGCTGCAGCAGCTGTCTTGAAAACCAAATGCATTTGTTAATTATATATATATATATGTATATATGTATGAGAGAGAGATCATACTTCATTTAGTCTGGCAACAAGCTATTGAGGCTCAACCTTGTAACTTAAACAAAGGTGAACAAACACAGAGAACCCAACAGAAATTTGACACGTGTGTGTGCATTCAGACCTGGCTGCTCAACGAGGTGGAGGTGCTGGTCAGCACAGAGGAGGCACGGCGCCACCTAAAGGATTTGCTGGAGGACAGGAAGCTGCTGGCCCAGGAGATCCGGCAGCTCAAGCAGCAGATGGAGGCTGGCGATCGGCCAGCAGCTAAGATCAGGGTGAGGTGCTCCTATATTTGATATGCTAAACAAACAAGTAATGGTGCACTTCATGGATGGTCAGAGGGTCTTCTCACACATTGTGTCCCTCATTTGTCCTTGGGAACAGCGTCGGACCATGATCATCTCTGAGCTGGAGAGCCATGTTAGGGCGGAGACCCCCGTCAGTAAACAGGTGGAGAACCTGGAGACAGAGATGGCTCTGAGGTGAGATCATTCTATACACGCCTTGGCCCCTTCTGATGCTAGATTACAACACGCATCCTCCCTTATGTTTACAACATGGATACCAGTGTCTAAAATGTCATTAAGAACACTACGTTTTATAGGAGATCTGTTAAGCTAGCCCCACATTAGGTTTTTGGCCAGATTTTGGGTCTGATTTGCCCCTCCTGACAAAGGCGGAGGCGTTCCAAACTCAAGGCAGGTCGGAAGCGATCATCTGCCCAAATGATCCTGTACTGTGAGGGATTTACAGACCGAATATTATGTCGCCAAGCTTCCGTAGCTGTAGCCTACCTTCCAGATCGTGCTGCAAAAATAAGTCATGTTTTTTTCTTTTTCTCAGCCATGACTTCATCCAGAGTTGTTTCTCTGCAAAATATGTATCACACGCAAGTGCTACTGCGGCGGCAACCTGTTTGCTCTGCTCTGAAGTCACGTTTGACATGCAAGTTTCTGTGAGGTCCCATGTCCCTGTAATCGCCACTAAAACCGTTTGGGATAAATGCTGTGTGTGGTCCTGCACCTTGACTGAATCGTCTAGTGCTTATGTAGGATTAAAATAACAATAAACCTGTCAAATCTGTCACTATGTCTGTACTGCCCAACGTTTTTAGATTTGAATATCCTCTAGTGTGTGTGTGTGGTGCATTAGGTTTACATTCAGCTCATTCCTTTGTGTTAGTTGGTCCTTATATGAGACACCTGTGTTGAGCTGCTTCTGCAGCAGCACAGTGATGAGTGGATTGTGTTTCTCAGGAGTGCCCAGATCGCTGATCTGCAGCAGAAGGTCCTGGACGCAGACAATGAGGGCCGCCTGAAGCAGAGGTGGGACAGCATCACCAGCATGGTGGACGCCAAGAACGCACTGAAGGTCCTCATGGCCGAGGTAAGCCAGCACTCGTCGTCATGGTGACGGGGCCCCTGAGACTCCTTGAGGCGGCAAGATGGTCTCAGGTGTAGTGGTGACTGTAGTTGTCTTGCTTTGTCGTGAGCTATAAAATGCGTTCTCCATCCATCCTGTGTCCATATTGTTGTGTACTTGCTCTCTTTTCAGTTGGTGTTGGCTAAATCATCATGTGCCAAGCTAGAGAGCGACCTGAAGCAGGAGAAGGGGAACTGTCAGGACCTGAACAAGATGATGATGGAAGACAGGGCCGTCATGTCCACCATGGACATGGAGCACCAGCAGCAGCTGGTGGAGATGGAGCAGGAGCACCAAGAAAAGGTTTCCTCCACCGCTTGTTTCACACTGTCCTCCAGGTTCCACACTGCTACCATTACACAGTCCTCCAGGCTCCACACTACCATTACACCCTCCTAGCTCCACACTGCAGCCACATTTTGATACTATTTTTGTAGACAGTGTGACAACTTTTTATAAGTAGTTGCAACAGTGAGCCATCAAAATCAAAATTCTAAAATGATTGTAGTATTGTGCAGAGCTGTCCGCTCCACAACCGCTATTCCGAAACTATTTACGAAACTATTTCAAACATAGCTAAAGTAGCTAATAAAATGATAGTGTATGAAAATGAGTAAATGATTGTTGTAGTAGCAATGATTTACAACCTCTTTTGTTTTGGATTTGACCCTGTAACCTACAGCAACTAATGTCACAACATTTATTTATGTCAGATTCAGTAGCTGTTGATTGATTAGCCTAAATAGCATGTTGCTAGGCTAAACTATGGAAAAACAGTTTGTAAGATAAATTTAACAAACCTTGCTTTTCAGTAGACGTATACAATTGCTACGGTGGTACAGAAATATAATCCAGTCATATTTCATAATGCTCTCGTCCTGCTGCTGATGCACGTGAATGGCGTAGCCGTAGTTTGCACTGTGGCTTATGTGAATTAGGTGTACCGTATTCCAAAGATGAAGATGATTATTAACTAAATGTGTCTGGAGGAGAGAGAACCAACTCGGGCACAACTGATGAGTGTGCATGTTGGAAAGCTAATGCAGTAGGCCACCAGCGACCGCCAACAACGCAGTGATGGACCTTCATTCATTTCAGTGAGCACTGGCAACACTATGCTCCGTGGCTTGGCGACTGGGAAAGTTGACTGTAGTTCTGTTATGAAAATGTTCTGTGAAGCGGTTTTGCGACTAGAGTGAGAGTAGAGGTGTTCATGTGATCCGTCTTCTCAGCAATCGAGAGGTTGATTTGCATAGTGGAATGATTGCAGAGTATCTAGGCTTACTTATATTTCAATATCCAGGCAAGTACACCTCCACTTGTGTGGATAATTTATATTTCCATTCTGTTTGAAGACAGTGTAACAGGCATACATTGGCTATGTTTACATGCACACTAGTATTGCAGTATTCTTCCAACTTTGGAAATATTCAGACTTTGATAGATGTCATGTAAACGGCATATTCCGAATTGGGCCTTTTTCTGAATTTAGCATTTTCCAAATAAGATGTGATGTGCCTATTATTGTTTTAGGAGCATGTATATAGTAATTTTGGAATATGAGTCTCAAGTTGGGTTTTTATTGCATTTTTCCTGTGTTTATGGTAAGCACAGATGCAGAAACCTTTGAAAAATACCCTATTTTGTTGCAAAATAGCGCACGTGACTACAACTGTTAATTTTTCCATTATTAGGGCATTAATGCAGTAAAAAAATTTGTGAAATTCCTCTGTAGGGTGAGTAAGTTATTTTAAGTTAACTTAGAACATAGCCTATAGGCCAACAAAGGAAATGTACAGCTCTATGTAAACGGACGTTAGTGGAATACTAATTTCAAGTAGAATAAGGGCAAACCCGCACTAGTGTGTGCATTAAAATGTAGTCATTGTTAGTTCACTTGATTGCAGTGGCTTCAGAGCTCCAGGACACTGTCCTGCCTGTCCTGCCCGTCAACAGCGTTCTTCAAGTTAATGTATTTTGCTGCTGTTTGTGGCTGATTGCAATCAAACAGGTGTTTAAATCCCCCCCATTTTAGGCAGGTCATGTATGCTGCCTTGTGCATATATAATAAGGCATGTGAATCAACCTTAACAGTAGAAACAGGATCCTAAAATCTCTCAAATTGAATTTTAGCTGTGACCAAACGCTAGTGTGGAGACCCAGAGTAACTCCACTGGCCAGTTAATTCATTCTACCCCTTTTTTAATACTTCTAAAGGACCTTTGTAAAGTGTGCTTCATGCTGCGCACGAATCTAATTCATCTAATTAATTCAGCCCATGCCAGTTAACAGGTGTTGTTTCTGTCCACTCCATCTGCAGGTCTTGTATCTTCTAGGCCAGCTACAGGACAAACCTGTGTATGAGGAGTCACATGGAAAGCAGGAGGTAGACCAGGAGACATCTAAGGAGAGGGATCTACTTCAGCGTCTCTCAGTCCAGGTTTGTGGCTTCTAGCAGCATTGGCTCTTGTCTGTTTTGAAACACTTCATGACTTTTTTGTATACCGTCATTCTAGGAGGAGGAGCTTGAGACGTTACGCCGAGTTAGTGAGCAAAACCAGAAACTGTTAGAAGAAAATGAGAAGTATAAACAGGTGAGCAAGCATATAGACCAAACTGTGATATATGTAAGACTGTTTAGTTTTGGGGTGTTTTAGTTCATGCAAAATTTGTACATTTTTTTATACATGTTTGCCATGATACAAGGTAAAGCACAATTGTGTGTATAGAAATTGTTTCATACAGACAGATGAACCAGTTAGTTTCTCAATTCAATGCATTTGTTTATGTTTTACATCTAGAAACTTGCTCTGGTTGAACTGGCAAAAGGAAAGAAAATACTTCATTCATCCTCAAACATTGAAATGAGTGCAGATGACTCTTTTGATTATGTTCCTCCGAAGGTGAGGTGTTATCCATGCCCTACTGTAAACAGGAGCTTTAATTCTTTTACAATTCATATGAAATTGTTCCACTATCTTAAATAGTCTTTTAACAGAGTTGTCTGGAATCACCTTTAGTGGTTGAAAACTTGTGAAAATGTGCATCAACAGCTCCAAGAACCAAGTCTCTGAGGCCCTGTGTCAACAAGGCTGAGAAGTGTTTGGCAGGTTTAAACTGTTTTTTTCCCCGTTGGCTCCAGCCCAAGATGAAGCGCAGCACTACAGCCAAGGTTCCCATTAAGATGGAGGAGCTTATTCCAACCTCTGAGAGTGAAGAGGATGAGGAGGAGGAAGAATGGCGCCCTCAACAAAGTGACAAGAACGACAAGGGCCGAAGGATTTCAAAGAAATCGAAGGCGACGGGGGTAAGATTGGACAGTGGGCTATAATCGCATTGATTTGCTTATTGTGCATGTTTTAAACATGGGGTGGCTTTAGTCGTTGATTAGATGCTAGCAACAGCAAAGCCTAAGAATCTTAATCCTCTATGTGGAATTGAGCATTCTGCAGCTTACTTATCACTGACAATAGTATATCCTCACATTGATGTTTGCATCAAAACAATTATTTGCAACCAGAACCTGCAACATATCTGCAACATTTTGATACAAATCTCAGCACTTTTTAAAATTTGAAATGGTTACATGTTCTAAATGCTGTGTACTACTGGCTTGTAATATCTCTGTCCTCAGTGTGCCTGTAAGGGCCACTGTAGCAACAGGCTGTGCAGGTGTCGTAAAGGCAAGATGGCCTGTGGGGAGAACTGCCAGTGTGATCACGGTAAATGTCGTAACCTGGACATCCCAGCAGCAGTTGAGGTGAGTGCATGTCGAGTCTGTTTCTAGATCTTTCTCTGGTGATGAGAACAAACTGACTAGTACAAGGATTCTTATTGTTGGGTTGAAATGAAAGGTTCCTTCTATAAGCTGTGATTGTTAGCAACTGAGTTTTGATGTATTTGGGAAGGAATCCATTCAGTCATACAATTGATCCAAAATGCATGCAGACAAATACAGTAGCAGAAAATGGCTTTATGGTTCCCAAACATTTTGTTGTGGTGTAAAATAGTTCACTCTACAGTGTTTGTTTCTCTGCCCTCTTCAGAATGTTGATAGAAAGATTGACAGTGACACTGGGGATTCCCTTTCCCTTCCCCAAGACCCCACTGTTATCAGCCCTGGGAATGCCACGTTCTTTAAACCTCCTTCTTGCTCACCCTCTAAGAAGGTGAGAAGTCTTGACTACCAATAGCCACTTATTTTTATCAAATGTTTGGTGAGGTAAGGAATACTAAACTAAATCGGTATCATTGTTGCAGGTTCTCCAGGAAATTGGCGACATCAGACACACCCCTGTAGATCTCAAACGAGACCTAAAACCTGTTTTTGAGGATGACTACGACGAGGAAGAAGTGGAAGAGGACCAGGACAATGAAGAGATGAACACTGTTAGCTTCCTAAAGAAGAAGAAGAAAATTCTTACAAGTTTTAAAGACAGTTTTTTCTCTGGGTGCACACCCATCAGGGAAGAGTCTTGATCTGGATCAAGACGCAAGAGCCATGAGCTAAAGGTTGTTCTCAATGTGCTCTTTTTTTGTGTCAATTCTCAATGTCCTGTACTGTGTCTAAATTAAAGTATACTTTAAGACTTAGCACTGTAGTGATAGACTGTAGGGATAGACTCGCTGTCTATTGCATTCAGTGTCATAATGGCATGCTGCAATACATGCATACATTACGTCTAATTTAGTTTATAATGTACCATTTGTCTGTGTAATTGAAGGAATGTAGCATTGAAGGTTGAATCAGGATGTTTAAATCATCTCTATTCCATAACAACCTTGATAACACCAATATCAATAGGAAACAGTATTATTGAAAATGGTTATCTGGATTTCTGAAAGTCAGTGGAGCTTGTGCTTTGAGCAGAATATCTTGTTATGCCTACAGCTGTAGTGTTCCTGCCTGATGAGTTTATGTATTTTGATACCATACATCCTGAATCTCCTGGTTTTTAACAAATAATCAACCAGTCGTTTTCAATCAGAATTATGTACATTTCTAAAAACAAAATTTTCTTTAAGCTATTCTACAATGCTCTTGTCACTGAGCAAGATCCGTTGCCACCGCACTATTTTAGGATATCGTCAAAGCTTTCTTTAGTGTTAGTAGATTAATAAAGTCTTACTTCCGACCCCTGTTTTCATTTAAAGATATTTTTTGTCCGAAGGTATATTGCTTAGTACAATTTATTGCAAAATCAGAATGGCTTTACCATGTCATTCATAATATAATTTCGGATTTGTTTTAAAATACTAGACAATTATAAATGCTTTCAGTTGTAATTTTATTTTTTATATTTTATTTTTTATTTTTAGCTGAGTGATGTAGTTGTGGTTATATCTGGAGGTTATCTGGCACAACACTTTGAGGATGGATGACATTCATTCAGCTTTTTACAAAGATGATGTTCTCTTGACGCTTTCTAAAGAGTTCGGTTTTCTATTACTATGAGGTAGAATTTCGTAGTAGTTAAATAATTGATTTGTGTTTTCAGGTTGGTTTAATAGCCCATCATTATCTACAGTGAATATACAATACTTAGGCTATAATCCTGAACAAGCAGGATTTTATTTTTCATTGGTTTGGTGTCTATATTAACAAATCACAATCATGCATGGATCAAGGGTTCCATAAATAAAAGTAAATGCAACACAGATAACGCTACAAGACCATATTACAGACATGAAACATGAACATACAGCCACGGAACTAATGTAAGAGATCACTGCTGCACTTCTACATTTTAAACTATGCAGTGGTCACTTAATTTTTTCTGCGGCTGTACTTTTAACAAAGTTCTGTGGGAAAAGGGCTCAATCTAAATTAGTTGTCGCAATTAATGATGTAACAGACTGGTTTGGATTCTTTTATTAAAGGAAAATTCATATCCATATTTGTATTGGTATGACAACATGTCATGAGCTCAGCCAAGATATAAAAGTATGTAAATAAATTAATTATGTGAATTTAATGTAGCAAACAATTACTAACTATCTTACACTACAGAACTGTTTTTCGAAGTACTATCTATTCTAGATTAATAATGAACAAATATAGGCTATTATCTTCCTCTATTTCTCTTTATGTGATACTGGACTCTGCACTGGGGCACACAAAGTGGATAAGATAGCTCTAGTATGAATGAAAGGAGGTAAGAAGCTAGGATATATTGGTAGAGAATAACTTTGACACTACACAGCATGTCATTAATTGAGAACATGTACCTTGGCTAAATTGGTAAGGTAACTTACAAATGTGTTTGCCCAATTTGCATTTTTTCATTCAATAATGAGCATACAGTATCTAGTTCTATGATGAGTAATGCAAATGGACAGGAAAAGACGGGTCACATTTGGCATAAAGATTCTGTGCACGTCCATGATCTAGTGTAATTACAATGTTATAATATAGTAATAGACTACTTGCAGAAATACAGGTCATGCTTTATTAGTTATACAATAAATAGTAATGCCTACTATACATGTAAATAGTTATTCATTTGTAATTACCAAGTAATATACCAGGTAGACTCTTACACAGCATATCATGCCTACCGAAATGTGTTGAGTAGTCACTTAAATTGTTCTAAATGCCTTTTATTATGGCTTCGTGTGTCTAAGTCCACTTGCCTTGTGCTTCCTCATGAGATGTAGTACTTCATATCTGCTTATTCCAGCAGATATTTTGCATGTGTGTGTGAAAGAGAACGGGAGGGATATAAATGTCACGAGTGAGAACGTCTGCTGGTCAAAATGAAACGGTTGTCTTTCATATAAAAGAGTTGCGTCATTTCATATTTAAGTCCCAGCTTTTATGGTTTACAGGAAATGGGGACCATTGCTATGTACCACCATATATAGGCAGCCTATTTTCTTCAAATCACAGAACAGGAATCTGTGTACAAGCTAATATGACATTAATGCACATACTGTACAAATTACATTAATGCAAAAGTGATGTTCTTTGTATTGGCCCTACCCTGTGTGTCACTCATTATGGAATCAGGATGTTGGATTTTAGGGCAGGGCTCTGTGCCTGTTAAATATTGACAGGAAGTGTAATAATTAACCTCTCGTCAACTCCCGATCTCTTAAACTGGCTGCACTGCCAGTCTGCCACTTGTGGTCTGTCACTGCTGACAAACACACCTAACTGGCATCATTTATCATGGCTATCAATGCCTTTTGTACCTTCATGTCTTGCTGGCGTTGTTTTCTATATTTCTATGCTTCTATTATAACTCAAGCCTACTTCTAAAGTCCTGTGACTCGACGTGGACATGTAGAGACGCTGGGCCATATTCCCTCTAAGGTGAGTACAGCTTCTAGCCACACATCTAAAGTGTACATATTCAAAAATATGGATATTGTAGGCTGCTCTCTAACTCTCTAAGATTGCAGCAGTGGAGGTGAACTTTGACCCCACCAACACCCCCACCCTTATGAAAAGAAGTTACTACTGTACAAGCTGTTAACAGAACAACCATTTGTCAAGATAGTTTAATATGCGAGTGTGGGGGTTTTGTGGTTTTTTGTGATTCTGTTGATATATGGAGGGTGTGTGTCAGTAGTTATATTTTTGGTCCAAGTTTAAAAAAACTATTATTAAATATACTGTATATACTAGGCATATGCAACATAAAATAAAATGTGTTGCTCTCTTGCACATGAGAGAGAGAGAGACTTAAGTGATAGGTGGCGGTCTTGTCCTAATTTCAGTTACTATTTTGTCTTGAAGAGCAGGTGACCGGGTTGTTACTATAAGGCAAAGTCTACATATATAAGGCTGTCCGAATTAATGTGACAACAGGTCAGGTTCAAACTGGTGCCTATCTGGCATGAGATTAAACACAGGCAATCTTTAGTACGTATATTAATATAAAGTGTTTCTGGGTGATAATCCAGAAATTAATGGCCAACAGGCTGGACACACCCAGTGTGTATTCACACTGAGGAGGGCCCTAATGTTGACGACTACCATAAAATCAGTGTTATCTACACAAGCCTTGGCCCTTTGGCCAGCCTGTTAGTGCTGTGTGAGCAATGATGCTATCTATTTCAGGTCATAAAACTGGGAGGAGGAAATTGCAGGGTCAAAGTCAGTTGAAATAGAAGGCGCTGCCACTTCACATCTACTTAAGTACAATGCTAAGGCTAAATCCATCTTAGTTACCTGCGGTTATTTTGCATTCTCTCCTATTGCTTTTGTTTCAGCTTTTGCCCAGGGGGATTTTACCAAGGCCTGACTAACATTGTTAGTCATACATTGTTGCTGTACTGTTGCCAGCCAACAAGGGTCACCATGCACGACATTGTCTGTGGGAGTCACTGGTACTCACTGGATGTAACAGCAACTCCATGTGGAAAATTTATTGTGTTCCAGTGGAAGTGCTGTTACGTACAGGGAGCAGCCACCAGCAGCTTTAGGAGTAGTCCAGCTGTTCCCATCCCTGACGCGGCATTGGCTGTGAATATTCGTGATCAAGAACGTACCTGCTCCAAAAATATTTGTAGGCCTAATGACGCATGTAAGTTGCTCCATTAAAGCCTTTGTAATTTAACTGAATACATTATAACATTGTCTCTAATCATGCTGTTGTAAGGATCTTATTTTAGACTCTGTTTAAAAAGAAGGTTTAAAGAAGTGGGATGACTAAATTCATTTAATCTAGAAAATGTGTAAGAAAAGTGTTTGTGTTTAGAACAGTAACCAACTGACTGAAGTGTATTTGGGTTACAAGGTGATGACCTATGAATTGACAGCCAGTTGAGCAAAGATCTGCCTGTCAGTTCTGTAGGCCACTGCTGTGTAAGTCCCATTAAACACGCGTTATCAAAGTCGCAAGAGTTTGGGTGCAGCAAGTGTCTGAGATTGAAATTGGCAGATTTATTTACACAGAGGTAAATACAGACTCTTGTTGGACTCTGAGACTAAATCACATGAAGATGATCAGGGTAGCAAATATGTAATACAGACTGTAATTTTTACACACTTATAGTATATTTTAGAAAATATACACTTAACCAATATAACAATATCAGAGTATAGGCCTACTATTCTTTTTACATTTATTACCTTGCTTGTCCCATGTTTCCTTGTGATGTGTTCATTAACATCATATTTCTCTTTCAACTCTCCCTCACACACATAATGCTGCCTTTTGAATTGTGCTCCTCAGTTAATAATTCACGTAACGTACGTGTTCATTAGACAATGTAACACTGCTGAACACAAGTACAGTGCCAGGCCCTGTAAGGGGACAAACACAAGGACAAGCACCCTCCTAAACCTGCCTCTTATCAGGCCATATGAGATAATGGCATTATAGTGCAGCCAGTTGGATATGCCTAATAAAATAGGTATCTGAGCATCCTATCAGTGATGTATTGTGTGATGATTTAATTTCCTACTGCATAGATTTTGTATCTGATGTCTAATAAAAAGCAATATGAAGTTTTGCATGTATTCAGTGTTGGTTTGACATTTATCTAGAGGCAGATTAATGTTTATAATCCACCAATGTGTAACCCATGACCCATAACAATTTTTTATCTGACACACTTAAATGTTTACATTTTATGGATCGATTGATTGGTTAATTGGCTGACTGATACTCTACACAATTGCTTCTGATAAAGTTCCGGCATAAGCAGTTAATTTACAAATAAGGCCACTGGTACAACCATTACATCTATGACCAGGCCACTTGTGCCGATGAGGTCCAGATGAACATACCAATCAAAAGCCAATACAGATATTTAATTATTGTTAGGTCAGATATCAACCAAACTATATTGTAATTACAGGTAACAAAGTGAAGGGAAGTGCATAGGTTAAAGCCTAATACAAGTGCTAACACTTGAATGTAGGCCTATAAAGACTTGGGTAACTAACCAATGTTCCAAAGGTTGTGTACCTTCTACCATGTTCATTTGGCCATTTAATTGATAGATCAAAATGTGTACAAATGAAATGTATGGCTAGCCTTTTTTTTTTTTTTTACATTGTAGTGGGCTACTGTAGTTGACCTAGGCTAAATATGAAATATAACTTATTTGCAATGTAACATCTTAATAACCATATATAGCCTACACTAGGCTGCATACATTTTATCCACTGAAAATCTACTTTTCAGTTGTCTTTTGGTCTTTGGAGCTTCGCTGGTTTATTTGGCAATGTTTTATAGGCTAGAAAAAACAATAGGCTACATTAAAGACACAATTAGGCTATTTATTGTTGTTGCTATTAATCATCTCCGGGAGATGTGGTGGACCGGTTTGTGTATCCCTATGACCCTGAGAGCTGTGTTGTCTGTAGCCTTGTGCTCCTGGTATGGTATCCAGAGGTAAAGTGATCTCAAGTGAAGGAGTTAAAGTACCTCAGGGTCTTGTTTGTGAGTGATGGGACATTAGAGCGGAAGTTTGACTGGAGAATCGGAGCAGCGAGAGTGGTATTACAATCACTTTACTGCACCTTTGTGTAGTGATCCAGCAGTCGAACCACGCCCATTGATAATTCATGCTGAGGAATTATTAAGGTTTGAATATTGGACTG